>CM047810.1:18795557-19038057 GCA_026214975.1 Gentiana macrophylla
GAAATTTGTGTTTTATCTTTGGTAACGAGTTCGAATTCATATTTTCATCATATTAACGAGTTCAATTTTTTTTTTCTCTGGTAACGAGTTGTCTTTGAAGAAAAAAAGGGTTTTCCCTGATAACGAGTTGACATTGACAGAAATTTGTGTTTTCCCTTTATAACGAAGCGAAATTTGTGTTTTATCTTTGGTAACGAGTTCGAATTCATGTTTTCTTCATATTAACGAGTTCAAATTTGTGTTTTTCTCGGGTAACGAGTTGTCCTTGCTGAAAAAATAGTTTTTTCACTGACAACGAGTTGACATCGCCGGAAATATGTGTTTTCCCTTTATAACGAGTAGAAATTTTTGTTTTATCTTTGGTAACGAGTTCGAATTCATGTTTTCTTCAAATTAACGAGTTCAAATTTTTGTTTTTCTCTGGTAACGAGTTGTCTTTGAAGGAAAAAAGGTTTTTTCACTGATAGCGAGTTGACATCGCCGGAAATTTGTGTTTTCCCTTTATAACGAGTAGAAATTTGTGTTTTATCTTTGGTAACGAGTTCGAATTCATGTTTTCTTCATATTAACGAGTTCAAATTCGTGTTTTTCTCTGGTAACGAGTTGTCCTTGAAGAAAAAAGGTTTTTCTCTGATAACGAGTGGACATCGCCGGGAATTTGTGTTTTCCCTTTATAACGAGTAGAAATTTGTGTTTTATCTTTGGTAACGAGTTCGAATTCATGTTTTCTTGATATTAACGAGTCCAAATTCATGTTTTTCTCTGGTAACGAGTTGTCCTTGAAGAAAAAAAGGTTTTTTCTCTGATAACGAGTGGACATCAATTGAAATTTGTGTTTTCCCTTTATAACGAGTAGAAATTTGTGTTTTATCTTTGGTAACGAGTTAGAATTCATGTTTTCTTCATATTAACGAGTTCAAATTCGTGTTTTTCTCTGGTAACGAGTTGTCCTTGAAGAAAAAAAGGTTTTTCTCTGATAACGAGTGGACATCGCTGGAAATTTGTGTTTGCCCTTTATAACGAGTAGAAATTTGTGTTTTATCTTTGGTAACGAGTTCGAATTCATGTTTTCTTCATATTAACGAGTTCAAATTCGTGTTTTTCTCTGGTAACGAGTTGTCCTTGAAGAAAAAAAGTTTTTTTCTCATGATAACGAGTGGACATCGCTGGAAATTTGTGTTTTCCCTTTATAACGAGTAGAAATTTGTGTTTTATCTTTGGTAACGAGTTTGAATTCATGTTTTATTCTTATTAACGAGTTCAAATTCCTGTTTTTCTCTGGTAACGAGTTGTCCTTGAAGAAAAAAAGGTTTTTTCTCTGATAACGAGTGGACATCGCCGGATATTTGTGTTTTCCTTTATAACGAGTAGAAATTTGTGTTTTATCTTTGGTAACGAGTTCGAATTCATGTTTTCTTCATATTAACGAGTTCAAATTCGTGTTTTTCTCTGGTAACGAGTTGTCCTTGAAGAAAAAAACGTTTTTCTCTGATAACGAGTGGACATCGCCGGAAATTTGTGTTTTCCCTTTATAACGAGTAGAAATTTGTGTTTTATCTTTGGTAACGAGTTCGAATTCATGTTTTCTTCATATTAACGAGTTCAAATTTGTGTTTTTCCCTGGTAACGAGTTGTCACTCCTGAAAAATGGTTTTTTCACTGATAACGAGTTGACATCGCCGGAAATTTGTGTTTTCCCTTTATAACGAGTAGAAATTTGTGTTTTATCTTTGTAACGAGTTCGAATTCATGTTTTCTTCATATTAACGAGTTCAAATTCGTGTTTTTCTCTGGTAACGAGTTTTCCTTGAAGAAAAAAGGTTTTTCTCTGATAACGAGTGGACATCGCCGGAAATTTGTGTTTTCCCTTTATAACGAGTAGAAATTTGTGTTTTATCTTTGGTAACGAGTTCGAATTCATGTTTTCTTCATATTAACGAGTTCAAATTCGTGTTTTTCTCTGGTAACGAGTTGTCCTTGAAGAAAAAAGGTTTTTCTCTGATAACGAGTGGACATCGCCGGAAATTTGTGTTTTCCCTTTATAACGAGTAGAAATTTGTGTTTTATCTTTGGTAACGAGTTCGAATTCAAGTTTTCTTCATATTAACGAGTTCAAATTCGTGTTTTTCTCTGGTAACGAGTTGTCCTTGAAGAAAAAAAGGTTTTTTCTCTGATAACGAGTGGACATCGCCGGAAATTTGTGTTTTATCTTTGGTAACGAGTTCGAATTCATGTTTTCTTCATATTAACGAGTTCAAATTCGTGTTTTTCTCTGGTAACGAGTTGTCCTTGAAGAAAAAAGGTTTTTCTCTGATAACGAGTGGACATCGCCGGAAATTTGTGTTTTCCCTATATAACGAGTAGAAATTTGTGTTTTATCTTTGGTAACGAGTTCGAATTCATGTTTTCTTCATATTAACGAGTTCAAATTCGTGTTTTTCTCTGGTAACGAGTTGTCCTTGAAGAAAAAAAGGTTTTTTCTCTGATAACGAGTGGACATCGGTGGAAATTTGTATTTTCCCTTTATAACGAGTAGAAATTTGTGTTTTATATTTGGTAACGAGTTCGAATTCATGTTTTCTTCAAATTAACGAGTTCAAATTCGTGTTTTTCTCTGGTAACGAGTTGTCCTTGAAGAAAAAAAGGTTTTTTCTCTGATAACGAGTGGACATCACCGGAAATTTGTGTTTTCCCTTTATAACGAGTAGAAATTTGTGTTTTATCTTTGGTAACGAGTTCAAATGTTTTCTTCATATTAACGAGTTCAAATTCTTGTTTTTCTCTGGTAACGAGTTGTCCTTGAAGAAAAAAAGGTTTTTTCTCTGATAACGAGTGGACAACGCCGGAAATTTGTGTTTTCCCTTTATAACGAGTAGAAATTTGTGTTTTATCTTTGGTAACGAGTTCGAATTCATGTATTCTTCATATTAACGAGTTCAAATTCGTGTTTTTCTCTAGTAACGAGTTGTCCTTGTAGAAAAAAAGTTTTTTCTCTGATAACGAGTGGACATCGCCGGAAATTTGTGTTTTCTCTTTATAACGAATAGAAATTTGTGTTTTATCTTTGGTAACGAGTTCGAATTCATGTTTTCTTCATATTAACGAGTTCAAATTCGTGTTTTTCTCTGGTAACGAGTTGTCCTTGAAGAATAAAAGGTTTTTCTCATGATAACGAGTGGACATCGCCGGAAATTTGTGTTTTCCCTTTATAACGAGTAGAAATTTGTGTTTTATCTTTGGTAACAAGTTCGAATTCATGTTTTCTTCATATTAACGAGTTCAAATTCGTGTTTTTCTCTGGTAACGAGTTGTCCTTGAAGAAAAAAGGTTTTTCTCTGATAACGAGTGGACATCGCCGGAAATTTGTGTTTTCCCTTTATAAACGAGTAGAAATTTGTGTTTTATCTTTGGTAACGAGTTCGAATTCATGTTTTCTTCATATTAACGAGTTCAAATTCATGTTTTTCTCTGGTAACGAGTTGTCCTTGAAGAAAAAAAGGTTTTTCTCTCGATAACGAATTGACATCGCCGGAAATTTGTGTTTTCCCTTTATAACGAGTAGAAATTTGTGTTTTATCTTTGGTAACGAGTTCGAATTCATGTTTTCTTCATATTAACGAGTTCAAATTGTGTTTTTCTCTGGTAACGAGTTGTCCTTGAAGAAAAAAGGTTTTTTCTCTGATAACGAGTGGACATCGCCGGAAATTTGTGTTTTCCCTTTATAACGAGTAGAAATTTGTGTTTTATCTTTGGTAACGAGTTCGAATTCATGTTTTCTTCATATTAACGAGTTCAAATTCGTGTTTTTCTCTGGTAACGAGTAGTCCTTGAAAAAAAAAGGTTTTTTCTCTGATAACGAGTGGACATCGCCGGAAATTTGTGTTTTCCATTTATAACGAGTAGAAATCTGTGTTTTATCTTTGGTAACGAGTTCGAATTCATGTTTTCTTCATATTAACGAGTTCAGATTTGTGTTTTTCTCTGGTAACGAGTTGTCCTTGCTGAAAAATGGTTTTTTCCCTGATAACGAGTTGAAATTGCCGGAAATTTGTGTTTTCCTTTTATAACGAGTAGAAATTTTTGTTTTATCTTTGGTAACGAGTTCGAATTCAAGTTTTCTTCATACTAACGAGTTCAAATTTGTGTTTTTCTCTGGTAACGAGTTGTCCTTGCAAGAAAAAAGGTTTTTTCCCTGATAACGAGTTGACATCTCCGGAAATTTGTGTTTTCTCTTTATAAAGAGTAGAAATTTTTGTATTATCTTTGGTAACGAGTTCAAATTCATGTTTTCTTCATATTAACGAGTTCAAATTTGTGTTTTTCTCTGGTAACGATTTGTCCTTGCCAGAAAAAAGATTTTTTTCCCTGATAACGAGTTCACATCGCCGGAAATTTGTGTTTTCCCTTTTTAACGAGTTGAAATTTGTGTTTTATCTTTGGTAACGAGTTCGAATTAATGTTTTCTTAATATTAACGAGTTCAAATTTTTTGTTTTTCTCTGGTAACGAGTTGTCATTGCAGAAAAAAGGTTTTTTCCCGGATAACGAGTTGACATCTCCGGAAATTTGTGTTTTCCCTTTATAACGAGTAGAAATTTGTGTTTGATCATTGGTAACGAGTTCGAATTCATGTTTTCTTCATATTAACGAGTTCAAATTTGTGTTTTTCTCTGGAAACGAGTTGTCCTTGCTGAAAAAATGGTTTTTTCACTGATAACGAGTTGACATTGCCGGAAATTTGTGTTTTCCCTTTATAACGAGTAGAAATTTGTGTTTTATCTTTGGTAACGAGTTCGAATTCATGTTTTCTTCATATTAATGAGTTCACATTTGTGTTTCTCTCTGGTAACGTGTTGTCCTTGCTGACAAAATGGTTTTTTCACTGATAACGAGTTGACATCGCCGGAAACTTGTGTTTTCCATTTATAACGAGATGAAATTTGTGTTTTATCTTTGGTAACGAGTTCGAATTCATATTTTCATCATATTAACGAGTTCAATTTTTTTTTCTCTGGTAACGAGTTGTCTTTGAAGAAAAAAAGGTTTTTCCCTGATAACGAGTTGACATTGACAGAAATTTGTGTTTTCCATTTATAACGAAGCGAAATTTGTGTTTTATCTTTGGTAACGAGTTCGAATTCATGTTTTCTTCATATTAACGAGTTCAAATTTGTGTTTTTCTCGGGTAACGAGTTGTCCATGCTGAAAAAATAGTTTTTTCACTGACAACGAGTTGACATCGCCGGAAATATGTGTTTTCCCTTTATAACGAGTAGAAATTTTTGTTTTATCTTTGGTAACGAGTTCGAATTCATGTTTTCTTCAAATTAACGAGTTCAAATTTGTGTTTTTCTCTGGTAACGAGTTGTCTTTGAAGGAAAAAAGGTTTTTTCACTGATAGCGAGTTGACATCGCTGGAAATTTGTGTTTTCCCTTTATAACGAGTAGAAATTTGTGTTTTATCTTTGGTAACGAGTTCGAATTCATGTTTTCTTCATATTAACGAGTTCAAATTTGTGTTTTTCTCGGGTAACGAGTTGTCCTTGCAGAAAAAAATGGTTTTTTCCCTGATAACGAGTTGACATCGCCGGAAATTTGTGTTTTCCCTTTATAACGAGTAGAAATTTTTGTTTTATCTTTGGTAACGAGTTCGAATTCATGTTTTCATCAAATTAACGAGTTCAAATTTGTGTTTTTCTCTGGTAACGAGTTGTCTTTGAAGAAAAAAAGGTTTTTTCCCTGATAACGAGTTGACATCGCCGGAAATTTGTGTTTTCCCTATATAACGAATAGAAATTTGTGTTTTATCTTTGGTAACGAGTTCAAATTCATGTTTTCTTCATATTAACGAGTTCAGATTTGTGTTTTTCTCAGGTAACGAGTTGTCCTTGCAGAAAAAAAGGTTTTTTTTCCAGATAACGAGTTGACATCGCTGGAAATTTGTGTTTTTCCATTATAACGAGTAGAATTTTGTGTTTTACCTTTGGTAACGAGTTCGAATTCTTGTTTTCATCATATTAACGAGTTCAAATTTGTGTTTTTCTCTGGTAACGAGTTGTCTTTCAAGAAAAAAAGGTTTTTCCCTGATAACGAGTTCACATCGCCAGAAATTTGTGTTTTCCCTTTATAACGAGTAGAAATTTGTGTTTTATCTTTGGTAACGAGTTCGAATTCATGTTTTCTTCATATTAACGAGTTTAGATTTGTGTTTTTCTCTGGTAACGAGTTGTCCTTGTTGAAAAAATGGTTTTTTCACTGATAACGAGTTGACATCGCCGGAAATTTGTGTTTTCCTTTTATAACGAGTAGAAATTTGTGTTTTATCTTTGGTAACGAGTTCGAATTCATGTTTTCTTCATATTAAAGAGTTCAAATTTGTGTTTTTCTCTGGTAACGAGTTGTCCTTGAAGAAAAAAGGTTTTTCTCTGATAACGAGTGGACATCGCCGGAAATTTGTGTTTTCCCTTTATAACGAGTAGAAATTTGTGTTTTATCTTTGGTAACGAGTTCGAATTCATGTTTTCTTCATATTAACGAGTTTAGATTTGTGTTTTTCTCTGGTAACGAGTTGTCCTTGCTGAAAAAATGGTTTTTCACTGATAACGAGTTGACATCGCCGGAAATTTGTGTTTTCCTTTTATAACGAGTAGAAATTTGTGTTTTATCTTTGGTAACGAGTTCGAATTCATGTTTTCTTCATATTAACGAGTTCAAATTTGTGTTTTTCTCTGGTAACAATTTGTCCTTGAAGGAAAAAAGATTTTTTTTCCCTGATAACGAGTTGACATCTCCGGAAATTTGTTTTTTCCATTTATAACGTGTTGAAATTTGTGTTTTATCTTTGGTAACGAGTTCAAATTCATGTTTTCTTCATATTAACGAGTTCAGATTTTTGCTTTTCTCAGGTAACGAGTTGTCCTTGCAGAAAAATAGGTTTTTTTCCGGATAACGAGTTGACATCGCTGGAAATTTGTGTTTTTCCTTTATAATGAGTAGAATTTTGTGTTTTACCTTTGGTAACGAGTTCGAATTCTTGTTTTCATCATATTAACGAGTTCAAATTTGTTTTTTTCTCTGGTAACGAGTTGTCTTTGGAGAAGAAAAGGTTTTTCCCTGACAACGAGTTGACATCGCCGGAAATTTGTGTTTTCCCTTTATAACGAGTAGAAATTTGTGTTTTATCTTTGGTAACGAGTTCGAATTCATGTTTTCTTCATATTAACGAGTTCATATTTGTGTTTTTCTCTGGTAACGAGTTGTCCTTGCTGAAAAAATGGTTTTTTCACTGATAACGAGTTGACATCGCCGGAAATTTGTGTTTTCCCTTTATAACGAGTAGAAATTTATGTTTTATCTTTGGTAACGAGTTCGAATTCATGTTTTCTTCATACTAACGAGTAGAAATTCGTGTTTTTCTCTGGAAACGAGTTGCCCTTGAAGAAAAAAGGTTTTTTCCCTGATAACGAGTTGACATCGCCGGAAATTTGTGTTTTCCGTTTATAACGAGTAAAAATTTGTGTTTTATCTTTGGTAACAAGTTCGAATTCATGTTTTCTTCATATTAACGAGTTCAGATTTGTGTTTTTCTCTGGTAACGAGTTGTCCTTGCTGAAAAAATGGTTTTTTCACTGATAACGAGTTGACATCGCCGGAAAATTGTGTTTTTCCATTATAACGAGTGGAATTTGTGTTTTATCTTTGGTAACGAGTTCGAATTCATGTTTTCATCATATTAATGAGTTCAAATTTGTGTTTATCTCAGGTAACGAGTTGTCCTTGAAGAAAAAAGGTTTTTTTCCCTGATAACGAGTTGACATCGCCGGAAATTTGTGTTTTCCCTTTATAACGAGTAGAAATTTGTGTTTTATCTTTGGTAACGAGTTTGAATTCATGTTTTCTGAATATTAACGAGTTCAAATTTGTGTTTTTCTCTGGTAACGGGTTGTCCTTGCAGAAAAAAGGTTTTTTCCCTGATAACCAGTTGACATCGCCGGAAATTTGTGTTTTCCCTTTATAACGAGTTCAAATTTGTGTTTATATCTGGTAAGGAGTTGTTCTTGCAGAAAAAAAGGTTTATTCCCTGATAACGAGTTGACATTGCCGGAAATTTGTGGTTTTCCTTTATAACGAGTAGAAATTTGTGTTTTACCTTTGGTAACGAGTTTGATTTCATGTTTTCTTCATATTAACGAGTTCAAATTTGTGTTTTTCTCTGGTAACAAGTTGTCCATGCAGAAAAAAGGTTTTTTTTCCGGATAACGAGTTGACATCGCTGGAAATTTGTGTTTTCCCTTTATAACGAGTAGAAATTTGTGTGTTATCTTTGGTAACGAGTTCAAATTCATGTTTTCTTAATATTAACGAGTTCAAATTTGTGTTTTTCTCAGGTAACGAGTTGTCCTTGCTGAAAAAATGGTTTTTTCCCTGATAACGAGTTGACATCGCTAGAAATTTGTGTTTTCCCTTTATAACGAGTAGAAATTTGTGTGTTATCTTTGGTAACGAGTTCAAATTCATGTTTTCTTAATATTAACGAGTTCAAATTTGTATTTTTCTCTGGTAATGAGTTGTCCTTGCAGAAAAAAGGTTTTTTCCCTGATAACGAGTTGACATCGCCGGAAATTTGTGTTTTCCCTTTATAACGAGTAGAAATTTGTGTTTTATCTTTGGTAACGAGTTCGAATTCATGTTTTCTTCATATTAACGAGTTCAAATTTGTGTTTTTCTCTGGTAACGAGTTTTCATTCCTGAAAAATGGTTTTTTCACTGATAACGAGTTGACATCGCCGGAAATTTGTGTTTTCCCTTTATAACGAGTAGAAATTTGTGTTTTATCTTTGGTAACGAGTTCGAATTCATGTTTTCTTCATATTAACGAGTTCAAATTCATGTTTTTCTTTGGTAACGAGTTGTCCTTGAAGAAAAAAAGGTTTTTTCCCTGATAACGAGTTGACATCGCTGGAAATTTGTGTTTTCCCTTTATAACGAGTAGAAATTTGTGTTTTATCTTTGGTAACGAGTTCGAATTCATGTTTTCTTCATATTAACGAGTTCTAATTTGTGTTTTTCTCTCGTAACGAGTTTTCCTTGCAGGAAAAAAGATTTTTTCCCTGATAACGAGTTGACATCGCCGGAAATTTGTGTTTTCCCTATATAACGAGTAGAAATTTGTGTTTTATATTTTGTAACAAATTCGAATTCATATTTTCTTCATATTAATGAGTTCTAATTTGTGTTTTTCTCTGGTAACGATTTGTCCTTACAGGAAAAAAGATTTTTTTTCCCTGATAACGAGTTCACATCGCCGGAAATTTGTGTTTTCCCTTTATAACGAGTTGAAATTTGTGTTTTTTCTTTGGTAACGAGTTCGAATTCATGTTTTCTTCTTATTAACAAGTTCAAATTTTGTTTTTCTCCGGTAACGAGTTTTCCTTGCAGAAAAAAGGTTTTTTCCCGTGCAGAAAAAAGGTTTTTTCCCTGATAACGAGTTCACATCGCCGGAAATTTGTGTTTTCCGTTTATAACGAGTAGAAATTTGTGTTTTTGCTTTGGTAACGAGTTCGAATTCATGTTTTCATCATATTAACGAGTTGAAATTTTTGTTTTTCTCTAGTAACGAGTTGTCTTTGAAGAAAAAAAGGTGTTTCCCTGATAACGAGTTGACATCGAAAGAAATTTGTGTTTTCCCTTTATAACGAGTAGAAATTTGTGTTTTATCTTTGGTAACGAGTTCGAATTCATGTTTTCTTCATATTAACGAGTTCAGATTTGTGTTTTATCTTTGGTAACGAGTTTGAATTCATGTTTTCTGAATATTAACGAGTTCAAATTTGTGTTTTTCTCTGGTAACGAGTTGTCCTTGCAGAAAAAAGGTTTTTTTCCCTGATAACAAGTTGACGTCGCCGGAAATTTGTGTTTTCCCTTTATAACGAGTAGAAATTTGTGTTTTATCTTTGGTAACGAGTTCAAATTCAGGTTTTCTTCATATTAACGAGTTCAAAATTGTGTTTTTCTCTGGTAACGAGTAGTCCTTACTGAAAAGATGGTTTTTTCACTGATAACGAGTTGACATCGCCGGAAATTTATGTTTTCCTTTATAATGAGTTGAAATTTGTGTTTTATCTTTGGTAACGAGTTCGAATTCATGTTTTCTTCATATTAACGAGTTCAGATTTGTGTTTTTCTCTGGTCACGAGTTGTCCTTGCTGAAGAAAGGTTTTTTCCCTGATAACGACTTGAAATTGCCGGAAATTTGTGTTTTCCTTTTATAACGAGTAGAAATTTTTGTTTTATCTTTGGTAACGAGTTCGAATTCAACTTTTCTTCATATTAACGAGTTCAAATTTGTGTTTTTCTCTGGTAACGAGTTGTCCTTGCAAGAAAATAGGTTTTTTCCTTGATAAGTCGAGGAAATTTGTGTTTTCCCACGCCGGAAAATTTGTGTTTTCCTTTATAACGAGAGTAGAAATTTGTGTTTTATCTTTGGTAACGAGTTCGAATTCATGTTTTCTTCATATTAACGAGTTCAAATTCGTGTTTTTCTCTGGTAACGAGTTGTCCTTGAACAAAAAAGGTTTTCTCTTCTGATAACGAGTGGACATCGCCGGAAATTTGTGTTTTCCCTTTATAACGAGTAGAAATTTGTGTTTTATCTTTGGTAACGAGTTCGAATTCATGTTTTCTTCATATTAACGAGTTCAAATTTGTGTTTTTCCCTGGTAACGAGTTGTCATTCCCGAAAAATGGTTTTTTCACTGATAACGAGTTGACATCGCCGGAAATTTGTGTTTTCCCTTTATAACGAGTAGAAATTTGTGTTTTATCTTTGGTAACGAGTTCGAATTCATGTTTTCTTCATATTAACGAGTTCAAATTCGTGTTTTTCTTTGGTAACGAGTTGTCCTTGAAGAAAAAAGGTTTTTTCCATGATAACGAGTTGACATCGCTGGAAATTTGTGTTTTCCCTTTATAACGAGTAGAAATTTGTGTTTTATCTTTGGTAACGAGTTCGAATTCATGTTTTATTCATATTAACGAGTTCAAATTTGTGTTTTTCTATGGTAACGAGTTGTCCTTGCCGAAAAAATGGTTTTTTCACTGATAACGAGTTGACATCGCCGGAAATTTGTGTTTTTCCTTTATAACGAGTAGAAATTTGTGTTTTATCTTTGGTAACGAGTTCGAATTCATGTTTTCTGCATATTAACGAGTTCAAATTTGTGTTTTTATCTGGTAACGAGTTGTCCTTGCTGAAAAAATGGTTTTTTCAGTGATAACGAGTTGACATCGCCGGAAATTTGTGTTTTCCATTTATAACGAGTAGAAATTTGTGTTTTATCTTTGGTAACGAGTTCGAATTCATGTTTTCTTCATATTAACGAGTTCAAAATTTTTTTCTCTGGTAATGAGTTGTCCTTGAAGAAAAAAAGGTTTTTTTCCCTGATAACGAGTTGACATCGCCGGAAATTTGTGTTTTCCATTTATAACGAGTAGAAATTTGTGTTTTATCTTTGGTAACAAGTTCGAATTCATGTTTTCTTCATATTAACGAGTTCAGATTTGTGTTTTTCTCTGGTAACGAGTTGTCCTTGCTGAAAAAATGGTTTTTTCACTGATAACGAGTTGACATCGCCGGAAATTTGTGTTTTCTCTTTATAACGAGTAGAAATTTTTGTTTTATCTTTGGTAACGAGTTCGAATTCATGTTTTCTTTATATTAATGAGTTCAAATTCGTGTTTTTCTCTGGTAACGAGTTGTCCTTGAAGAAAAAAGGTTTTTCACTAATAACGAGTTGACATCGCCGGAAATTTGTGTTTTCCCTTTATAACGAGTAGAAATTTGTGTTTTATCTTTGGTAACGAGTTTGAATTCATGTTTTCTTCATATTAACGAGTTCAGATTTGTGTTTTTCTCTGGTAACGAGTTGTCCTTGCTGAAAAAATGGTTTTTTCCCTGATAACGAGTTGACATCGCCGGAAATTTGTGTTTTCCCTTTATAACGAGTAGAAATTTGTGTTTTATCTTTGGTAACGAGTTCGAATTCATGTTTTCTTAAAATTAATGAGTTCAAATTTGTGTTTTTCTCTGGTAACGAGTTGTCCTTGCAGGAAAAATGGTTTTTTCCCTGATAACGAGTTGACATCGCCGGAAATTTGTGTTTTCCCTTTATAACGAGTAGAAATTTGTGTTTTATCTTTGGTAACGAGTTTGAATTCATGTTTTCTTCATATTAACGAGTTCAAATTTGTGTTTTTCTCTGGTAACGATTTGTCCTTGCCGGAAAAAAGATTTTTTTTCCCTCATAACGAGTTCACATCGCCGGAAATTTGTGTTTTTCCTTTATAACGAGTTGAAATTTGTGTTTTTTCTTTGGTAACGAGTTCGAATTCATGTTTTCTTCTTATTAACGAGTTCAAATTTTTTTTTTCTCTGGTAACGAGTTTTCCTTGCAAGAAAAAAGGTTTTTTCCCTGATAACGAGTTGACATCGCCGGAAATTTGTGTTTTCCCATTATAACGAGTAGAACTTTGTGTTTTATCCTTGGTAACGAGTTCGAATTCAAGTTTTCTTCATATTAACGAGTTCTAATTTGTGTTTTTCTCTGGTAACGGGTTGTCCTTGCAGGAAAAAAGGTTTTTCCCCTGATAACGAGTTGACATCGCCGGAAATTTGTGTTTTCCCTTTATAACGAGTAGAAATTTGTGTTTTATCTTTTGTAACGAATTCGAATTCATGTTTTCTTCATATTAATGAGTTCAAATTTGTGTTTTTCTCTGGTAACTGTTGGACCTATTTCTATGTTTTGATGATGAGTGCCAGACTAGCTGTTATAGTGCAAAGGCAAAAAGATGTCTAGATCAAATGTATAGGTTTATTAGAGTTTGATTTATGAATAGGTTTGATCAAACAAGCATCTTTGTAAAGGGCTCTTTGACTCATATCATCCAGATCGATCCATATCGATGAGGGTAGATAGGTCAGTAGAATAGTCTGGAACCTGCTGAAGACTGAAGGCTGAGGGCTCAAACTCAGTTACAGAAGGCTAAGGGATCAAACTTAGTAATTCAAGTCAAGGATATGGAATCAGAATTTAGGCAAGTCTGTGATGACCTAAACTGATTACATATACCTTGTGAATAAGGTCTAAGTTCCATAAGTTGGATGATGTTTGGAACTTGGTTATAATTAAAAAGGTGTAATCTAACTTCACAAATAAAAGTTAGATAAAAGAAGTCATTGCATTGTATTTTATACACGACAAATTGCGATCAAATAGATCGATAGGTATCTCGTGATGATGAACTCATTGATAATACACCTCGGTTAATTCAAAATTATATTGGAAGATTACATGGATAAGGGGATGACCAACTACCTCTCGACTTATCAAAGAAATCAAAGGTGAGATTAAAAGAACGTTGGGATGATTCAGATCTTTATCCAATGGTTATAAGTCAAAGGTTGGACAGATGCTGCCTCATCAAAAGGAATTTCGGCGATGTCGATCCTATGAACCGTGATGAGAATGCAAATCAGATGGGACAAAAACAAGGAACGGTTACAATTGAATTTCAAATACAAGTCACATGCATTCTTGCCTATAAATAGAGGACTTTCAACTCAGAAACAAGATGATGAAATTTGATAAACTTTGAAGAGATATTTTACTGAGCTAAAAAACACCCTGCTGAACTTACTGAACTTAAAGCTACTGATCCAGAGAAATTCTTCAAGTGTATTCTGCATTCAAGCCACATCAAGTATACACACTTGAAGAGTGCAAGCTGCTGATTATATCATCCTAATCAACCTGCTGCAACTGAATCATTTATTTGATGCAATCTTTATTTTATAAAGAACCTGCTGAAGACAGTGAAGCACAGTTGTGTGAAAGACTGTTGTTTGTGGTGAAGCTGGTGAAGAGGCAATCCTACCCTTCAAGGACCAGTGGAAGACTCAGGAGCAGCAATCCTACATGTTCCCAGTTTTCAGTTTGTGAAGCCATAGTTATTGGTGAAGGACAAGCAACTTAGGAATCTTTGTAACAGCTACATCAAAGATCTCTAGTGAATTTCCTCCAACATCACATGAGAAGAGTGGACTGACAGGATTACACCACCTGGAACCACTATAAAATCTGCCTACTTACTTTCAGCATTTACTTTCTGCACTTAGTTCACTTTACACATCAACCTACTGAATCTAGCAACTGAAATCACACATTTGCACTACTGAGTATCTAATACTTAGTATTATATTTAACAACAAGTATTAAGGCATAATTTTGATATAATTCCATTTGCACAAATTCAAAGCAAACTCAACTATCGGTGACTCTCATGTTTATCGTGAGAGCTATCGAGGTATCGCAGACTCATGAAGTATCGTGATTTCTTTGAAGCAGAATTTGTTAACTCCAAAGTTTTAAGTGTTAAGTTTATTCACCCCCCCTCTAAACTTAACCAAAGCCTTTTCAAGGACCAACAATTGGTATCGGAGCAAAGGCTACATTCGAAGAAATCCTACTTGTTGTGCTTGTGAAAATTCTTTGAAACTTTCTTTCAAGTTCTTGATTTTCAAAGACTTGCATCATGGATAACACTCGGTATGCTAGAACTATTTGATGTGTTCTCTAGATAGATTTGATGAGTATAAACGTCGAATGCGAGGCTTACCTTGCGCAACTCATGATGAGATGATGGATGTACTAAGCGATGGACCACTTTGGAGATTACCAAGGCAATAACAGTGGGTGATACAACTGAGTACATTCCTAAACCAAAAAGAGAATGGAATGCAGAAGACAGAAAAAGAGCAAACCTCAACAATATTGCTATTGACATCATTTATAGAACCTTGGATAGCAATATGTACATGAAGGTTAAAGATTGCAAAACTGCTAAGGAACTTTGGGACAAGATACAGTTGATCTGTGAAGGCACTGATGCAATAAAGAAGAATAAAATCAGTGTGGTCAAATAGAGGTTTCAAAAGTTCAAGATGCTACCAAATGAAACCATTGAGCAAATGGAATCAAGATTTCTTGCAATCTGGATGAACTTACCCTCTTGAGTGTAAGTTATTCAAAAGAAGAAATAAACACCAAAATCTTGGAGGCTCTACACTGCAAAAGATGTTTGGAAAATGAAGGTATTTGCAATAGAAGAAATGAGAAAGTTGCATGAAGAAGACACCTTCAAGTTGTTTTGAGATCTCAAGGCTTATGAATTTAGCAAAAGCTTGTACTGAGATCGTAAAAAGAAGAGCCAAAACCCCTTTGCATTGGCTGCTTCACATCAAGAAGAAACATCGGAGGACAAGATGATCTCTTTGGATGAGATGCAGAAGCAGATTGCCCTCACGAGCAAGAAAATCGGGATGATGAAGGCAGGAAATGCCCCTGCAAGGAACTTCACATAAAGGCTCTCTTGAAAGAAAGAAAGAAGAATCAAAGAAAGATAATGACTATATCTGTGCTTTCATTGCAAGAAACCAGGACACTTCAAACTGGATCGTCCGAGTTAAAACAAAGTAAGGAACACGATTATCTTTGCTTCAAGCGCAAGAAGCCTGGACACTTTAGACTGATTGTCCGGACTCATCAAGACCAAGAGTCAACAAAGAAGACATGGCAAGAAGGCTATGGTTCTTTGAAGATGAATCGAGGGTATGAAGTGGAATCAAAAAAGGAATGAATCGGATGACACAAAGATCAAGTTGTCGACATGGAAGATTATGCTTTGATGGCCAATATGGATGAAACTAAGGAGGTATACAATATTGTATCCATCAATACTCCCGCTTTGGAAGTGATTGTGAATCAACTTGTGGTTCAAATCCTAGAAATTTCGACAATAATGAGACTTTGGATGCCATCCTTAATCAATCGAGGATAATACAACGGTTATGAGATTGTGAAGGTGAAAAGAAGCTCTTGAATTAGAAGTTGGAAGATTGAAAGCTGAATTAAGAGTTCTCAAAGGTAAGGAAAAGATGTTGGGCGAGAATCGGTGTAAGCTGCTTGATCATCCAATGACCCACGAATCTATTTGAACCATCTTGCTCCACTACTGCATACAAATCTGGAAAGCCTTATGGTGATAAAACCGGGCTTGGATTTGGAACTCAACAATCTAAAAAGAGTGGATCCAGTAAGGTTACTGAACCTAGCACCAGAATTGGTCCTAAGTTTGTACCAGCACAAGATCCAACTCCAAGTAAGGTTGTTGAGGCAGTAAAACCTACTGAGAATACTTCAAGGAAGCAAAATCAGAAGTCAATGAAGTCAACATCTCCTAACAAAAAGACCAAATCTAAAAATAGGACTGCTGGACCTTCTAGACCTACTTATAGCAGACCTGCTACCAAGTCTGCTGGACCACAAAAAGGTAAAGGTCAGAAATATTCCAAGGATAAAAATTCTAAATCTAAGAATGTTAATCATTCAAGGGATACTTATCTCAGGGGGAAAGGTAGACTGTTCCCTACTGATGATGATTGGAATATTCCCACACTCTTGATAGAAACAACCAAGTATAACCATCTTTGCTAGGGTAAAACCTAAGCAATGGAATCAAACAAAGGACTCAGCAGAGGACTTATAAAAGGCCTCAGCAGGGACCTCAGCAGACTCCATATTACAGGGCTGTTCCTAGCAGACAGCAAACAAATGGTTATACTAATGCTTCTAAGATCAAAAGTCACTTCAAACAGCATTATAAACCAAAAGGCCAGAAAACATATGTGAATCCTACACAACCTACTGTTAGAACTTATGGATGTGTGGAATACATGTATGAACCAAAGTATGACACTTTTAGGAGAAGACCTTATGGAAACTTACCAAAAGTCATGCTTACTACTGACCACTATGGACCCAAACAGGTTTGGGTACCTAAAATGTATTAACTTTGTTTTGTAGGGTGTCTGGTACTTTGACAGTGGATGTTCCAGACATATGACAAAGAATAAGCACTGTTTATTAAACTTTGTGGCAAAAGATGGTCCAAGGGTGAATTTTGGCAACAAGAATACACCTGGATATACAAGAGGATATGGCACACTTGTGAGGAATGGACTTACAATCAAGAATGTTGCTTATGTGGAAGGACTGGACTACAACTTGCTGAGCACTGGACAATTCTGTGACATGAGATACAAGGTCACTTTTGACAAAAACAACTGTATTGTCATTAGTGAAAGAGGTGATCAAGTTGTACTTGCCGCATTTGGATATCAAAATGTTTACTAGTTTCCTTTTTAACAGCCCTTGAATCTTGATAGTACCAGAGTTCAATTGCCCAGACATGGAGCTAAATGACAACTGGGAACTCTTCATAGGCTCCTCAGTTTTTATTCTTGCCAAAGAAGGATCTGGTTCAACCACTATTTCCTCATAATCCTCATCATCATCTCCTAAAATGAAGTGTATCCATAGGTTTTTACATTTATGACCCGGATAGTACTTTTCATCACACCTAAAGCATAGTCCATTGGCCTTCTTCTCCCGGAGCTGAGTGGGTGTAATGATCTTCTGGGCAGCATTATGGAGAACCTCATTTCCTTTTTCTGTTTGTTAACTAGGGAAGGTGAAAATCTATAACTAACCATCCCTGGTTGTGTATGAACAACTCTATTACTCCCCTTGGGTTGGGTAACAAAATGGCCTACCATGGGCTCATGAGCCTAGACACTTGTAATGGCTTCTCTAGTGTTGCAGGTTCATGGATCTTAACCATTCCTCGAATTTCCTTTGCCAGTCCTCCAATGAAAAAAATCAATAGAGAACCTCCCAATTAGATATGGGTTCTGTTGGGCCACTGATCGGTTGCTTAAACTGGTGTACAATCTTACCGGCAGTGTACCGGGTCAAATTGTAGTTTAGTCTGGTGAATCAAGGTCGTATCCCTCAGGGAAATGAAGATATAATTCAAAATGTGGTTAAACACCAATTAGCTGTTATTATCTCAATCTAAGTCGCAATCCTTACCATATAAGGTTATGATACTAATGCTATAAATAATTAGATACATAATTAATATATATATTTAGATATATAGATACCAATATATTTAATATAGATAGTTATATAATAAGAACTAACCAAGACAATATTATTGAATCATGATCTCTTTTAGTTTAATGGATGTGACCGAACTTCCTGTTTAAAGGTGTAATCGATTATGTGAAACGGTATACTCCTCAGCTAACAAATTCCCCTCATACGAGTGCACGAATTTGTTCTATGCCTCCTCCTTGGTAAAACCTCGAGTAAACCTAATGATTTGACATGATAATCTCTCGAGTATAAATATTCTATCCCTGGATAAGAAAGAGGGTTCCGTTTGTCAGACGGCCAATTTTACCTTCCAGTCTTTCTACTCTTTTTACATATCCTAACGTCTCTGGTCAGTTCATGATTAGGTTATGTCTCTTTCCATACTGGTTAATTACGTCAATACGGGCTGTCAATTAGTTCAAGTAGAAAAAGATTCATCATATTCAATTTTTGATTAAATTTTAACATAGTCATCATCCATTTCCCTAAAAGATCAAAATAGCTCAATTACATGTCTTGGCTAGTTGTATAATTAGCATGTAATCATTATTAAACTAATAAATAGAAATTTATATAAACAACAAACATAATAACATTAGAATGTTACCAAATACAATTGTTGAAGTGGGCTTTTTCCTCTGAATGTAACAACAGCTATTAATTCAACAATCTTCGATAATTACTCTAAATATTACAACGATACTAATACTACTTTTATGGCAGAATGCCTACTGAAATAATATTTACAGAGTAGATAAGATAATATATATATATATATAGATAGATATATATAGATTGGTACGAATTTTTTTTCTCATAAATGAGGGCTATTTATAGGCTGAGTTTTACGGTCCGCGACGCCGAGATCGATCCATCCGCGCGACGCCGAGATCGATCCAGCGTACACGAGGGCGATCCGGCGCGGCGCCGGATTAACCGAACTTGAGTACTCTATGTCAGACGCATGTGAAGTAACATGATTTAATCATCACATAATCCGGCGTGCACCGGCTTCTTCCGGCCTGTGCCGGATTTGACAAATATCAGCCACTTGATCAGATTTTTATATTTTTCGATTCTGATTCTTCTACTTTGTATCACATAATACCTGCATAATTCAAAAACAACAAAACCACAGGTAAATCTGATAACAAAAGTTATAATTTATATTACGATATTCATTTGTAACTATTTAGATTTTATATAAGTTATATTAATACTTTTTAAGATATTTAAACAAAATTAATAATAATATGTATAAAATGTTTATAAATTTTTGTTATAAAGTTAACATATATCAGCCACATACTTTATGACTTCTTCAAATTTCCTTTAATATTCTTCCACAATACCAGTTTGCTTTGATCCCGGAATTCCCCTACTAGATCACTAGGTATCAGTAACAATAATCTCCTACATAATGTTGTACTAAATTTTTCCCAGGTGACAAGATGGTGGCGCAATCTCCATCCTCCATGCCTCATATATGTTGTTCCTCAAAGATAAATCACAACAATACGTACATGTTGAATCTATTCAATCTTATTAACAATGAAGTATTCCTCACATTTCCAAACCCATTCCTCAGATCCAACTTCATCAAAGGTCGGTAGATATAGCTTGGGCGACTTGCCCAGTAACCTCAATTTCCACTAGAGTTTCCGATTGACCAACACGCAAGGTGGGTGTCGGCAACATATGAGGGATTTGGAAGCCATCATCAGCATCAAATCATCAAAAACATTTTGACACTCATCAAACTTCATTGTTGTTTCTAGATGCCCGATCCTCAACTATTCAATGGTGCGATTTTGTTGCTTCAACTGCTCCTCTACTGATTGTTTAGCTCTAGTACTGTCGGCCATGGTTCTACCGGTCAAAGGAATGGTGTCTCTAATACCAAATGTCAGGAAATTGGATATAAATATGATAAATATAGGATAAAATCCCCAATAATTACAGAAATGGTAAAGGAGAAAAGAGAAATTCTGGTATAAATGATAGAGAATTTGATTGAGGAAGAAGATAGGATTACAACTGAAATGCTGACTCATTACGTCAATTTCACCTAGCCTCCCCTTCTAACAAACTCCCAACAACTTGCAAAACAGAAAGAAGCCCTAAATGCAAACAACGACACTAACGGCTAAGAGACAAAATTTAATTAAATTAAATAACGGCTAATTTTAGGCAAAATTAGGATTTTAGTCCTCTAAGTTGGCCTATTTTGAATTTTAGTCCTGCTCCTGCTCCGGTGACGAAAATAGTCCTCTAAGTTGGCCTTTTTTTTTTATTTTAGTCCTATCCGCCGGATATTGCTGACTGGGCACCGGAATATTTTAAAATTGATGACGTGGCTGCCACTAGGCTGCCACGTGGGATCCTAATGGCTTGTGGGTCCCATTTCTCCTCCATTTACTAAAAATAAAGGTGAGGAAAATACTCCTCTAAGTTGGTTTTTTTTTGGATTTTAGGAAAAATAGTCCTCTAAGTTGGCTTTTTTTTTTGGATTTTAGTCCTATCCGCCGGATATTGCTGACTGGGCACCGGAATATTTTAAAATTGATGATGTGGCTGCCATTAGACTGACATGTGGGATCCTACATGTCTTGCGGGTCCCATTTCTCCTCCATTTACTAAAAATAAAAAGTTGAGAGAAGAAAGATTCAAACCGTCGACCTTGTCGTAAAATACCAAGCACTTTGCCATCCAAGCTATAACTTCTATATGTACATTACGACACAAGTAATTACTTATGCACAATAAAATTTCTTCCAACATTGTATGTGCCTAATTTAAATAAACTTATTTACAAAATTAATTTAATTGTAGAGATATATATATAAGAGCTCTTGCATAATGTTTTTTTTTTTGGTTTTTTTTTTGGTATAACCTATTATTATTATTATTATTATTAATGTAAGTCGACCTTACATTACCAGAAGAGTAATAATTATATCCCACAAGATAAGTAGTTGTTGTTGTAAAAAATTAAAAAAAAAGAGTAATAATTATAAATTTTTTTCTTATCTTACTATTAATTTGTATATATTCGGTCAACTTTTTTAATATCATAATTATTACTTTAATTAATGATAATCAAATTGTATATCAAACACTAAAGTCTTTTTTGAGAACCAAACATTATAGTCTAATATATTTAATCAATGTGTTTCAAAAAAAAAAATTAATCACTGTATTTCAAAAAAAAATTAATCACTTTATTAATGTATATGATAATTCTAAATTAATCACTTTTTAGGGACGTAGATAGTAATTTTTTTTTATAAAAAAGAACTTCATCAAATTAACAAGGAAAATTAAACCAAAGGAAACCGTATTATGCATAAGTAATAAATCTTGTCATAGTATAAACATTAAAGTTGTAGCTTAGATGGCAAAGTACTTGATAGTTTACAACAAGGTTGTCAGTTCGAATCCTTCATGATTCAACTTTTTATTTTTAGTAAATGGGGTAGAAATGGGACCCACCGCCACGTAGATCCAACATGGCATATGATGTGGCGTCCATAAGTTATTTTTGATGATTCCGGTGTCCAGTCAGCATAAACCGGCGGATAGGACTAAAATCCAAAAAAAGCCAACTTAGAGGACTATTTTCCACACCGATGCAGGAGCGGGACTAAAATAAAAAAAGCCAATTTAGAGGACTATCATTTACGCAATTGCTGACAGTGAATGGGTATCCCCTACTCAGATAGTTCCCAAAAAGGGGGGAATTACTATTGAGAAGAATGAGAAGGGAGAAGAAATAGCATTGAGGCTCATTACTGGTTATAGAATCTGTATCGACTATAGAAAGCTCAATGAGGTTACAATGAAAGATCACTTCCCCCTTCCATTCATTGTCCAGATGCTAGAGCGCCTGGCGGGACATGCATTCTATTGTTTCCTGGATGGATACTCAGGATATTTCCAGATACCCATCGATCCAGTTGACCAAGAAAAGACCACTTTCACCTGCCCCTATGGTACATTCGCTTACAGGCGAATGCCATTTGGTCTTTGCAATGCTCCAGCTACATTCCAAAGATGTATGCTGGCCATTTTTGATGGGTTAGTTGAAAAGTGTATGGATGATTTTTCGGTCTTTGGTCAATCCTTTGATGATTGTCTCGATAATCTTGACCAGGTGTTATCCCGATGTGTGGAAACGAACTTAGTCCTAAATTGGGAGAAATGCCATTTCATGGTAGATGAAGGAATAGTTCTTGGCCACAAAATCTCAGCCAAAGGTATTGAAGTAGACAGGGCAAAAGTTGAAGCTATCGAGAAGTTGAACTATCCTAGAAATGTGCGTGAAGTTAGAGAATTTCTTGGACACGTCGGTTTTTATAGGAGATATTAAAGACTTTTCCAAGATAGCCAAGCCCCTATCTACTTTGCTCAAAGAAGACGTTGTTTTTAATTTCGATGATAGTTGCAAGCAAGCGTTTGAAGAGCTTAAAAGTCGATTAATTTCTGCACCAATTCTTATCTCGCCTGACTGGAATCTACCCTTCGAGCTTATGTGCGATGCATCAAACTATGTTGTTGGTGCGAGTCTTAGGACAACGGATTAAGGAAAATTCCAGCCTATCTATTACGCCTTGATCCACACATCGAATCCTACCAAAGTAAACTACACGACGACTGAAAAGGAATTACTAGCCGTAGTCTTCGCTATGGACAAATTTTGTAGTTACTTGTTGGGTGCTCAAGTGATTGTGTGGACTGATCACGCTGCTTTGCGATATCTCATGACAAAGAAGGAGGCTAAACCGCGCTTACTACGATGGATACTGATCCTACAAGAGTTTGATGTCCAGATTAAAGACAAAAAGGGCAGTGAAAACGTAGTGGCTGATCATGTTTCGAGAATGTTGAATGAGGAAAAGGAAGACCCTGGCGATATAGATCTTTAATTTCCTCTTGAGAATGTCATGCTGATAGACGATTGTGCTCCAGATGTTCCATGGTATTCTTCCATCGTCAACTACCTTCATTCCCAATATCTTAATCCGGAATTTTCATATCAGGAGAAGAAGAAGTTCTTCTCTGATTTGAAAACATTTGTATGGGATGAACCTTACCTCTTCAAGATTTGCAAGGATGGATTGCTAAGGAGATGTGTACCTGAATCTGAGCAACGTGACATTAATGAACAATGCCACAGTGGACCTACTGGTGGTCACTTTGGTCCTTGGAAAACCGTTGCCAAGATCTTTCAATCTGGTTTCAATTGGCCCACGATCTTCAAGGATACAGAAGCTTTCTGTAAAGCTTGTGATAGGTGCCAACGAACCGGAGCTCTAACAAGGCGTTTTGACATGCCATTGAAGCCCATTCTTGAATGTGAAGTCTTCGATGTATGGGGGATTGATTTTATGGACCCGTTCCCATCTTCCTGTGGTAATAAATACATCTTAGTCTGTGTCGACTATGTATCGAAATGGGTGGAGGCTCAAGCCACTTCTCGCAATGATCATAAAACGGTCATGAATTTTCTAAAGAAAAACATCTTCGTGAGATTTGGGTGTCCACGTGCCTTGATAAGTGATGAAGGGACACACTTCTGCAACCGACCACTAGAAAAAGTACTTGAGAAATATGGTGTCGGGCATAAAACTGGCACACCATATCACCATATGACTAGTGGCCAGGTCGAGAGAAGCAATCAAAGCTTGAAGAAGATCCTGGAAAAAGTAGTCAACAGTCATAGAAAGGACTGGAGTCTTAAATTGGATGATGTACTATGGGCATATCGAACTGCCTATAAGACCCCCATGGGCACATCACCCTATCAGATGGTGTATGGAAAACCATGCCACCTGCCAGTTGAGTTGGAGCATAGAGCATATTGGGCCACTAAGTTCTTAAACTTTGATGCCAAATCATGTGGTGAACACCGACTGCAGCAGTTGCATGAGTTAGATGAGTTTAGACTCCAAGCCTACGAGAGTGCCAGGATAAGTAAGGATAAGATGAAACTCCTTCATGACGCAAAAATCAAGAAGCGAGAATTTCAAGTTGGGGAGCAAGTGCTATTATACAATTCCAGGTTACATCTGTTCCCTGGAATATTGAGGACACGTTGGTCCGTCCCCTTTGAAATTCTACAAATCATTCCTGGAGGTGTTTTAGAACTACGAGGTCATGGTGACCAGCCGTTCAGGGTGAATGGTCAAAGGTGTAAGCATTATATCAGTCAAACCAAAGAAAAGCCTTTGATTGTTCACTTCCTCGACATCCTCGGGTGTGGAACTCCTGAAGTCAATGAGTTTGACGAGTTTTCGCCCGATTTGTTTTCTGAGGACAACGGCAGCGGTCCAGTAGAAGAAGTTCTGGCTGGTAGGATATGGAGGAGCTTGAAAGGGAGCGACAGTTGAAGAAGAGACAGAGAAAGAAGAAGTCTACAATGGGGAGGATTAAAAGCGTTTGGAAAGCGATCAGAAACTAGACCCCATGTGTTAGATGCTGTTTCTGCAGCCACACTACTGACCAGAGCTTACACGATGTAGTGGCTGGGAGAAAGATTAAGTGGCCGGATCCAAGCTGAATTGGAAGATTGTCGAGCAAACGACATAAACCAAAGCGCCACTAGGAGGCATCCTAGATATCCTTTTATATTTTAGTTACTTTCGTTTTTGTTCTGTTCTTTGATTCATTTATTTTAAGCCTAATTAGGTTTTTGTTTGAATATGCCTCAGTTTAGCTTTGTTTTTAAATGGATTGCAGAGTTCTGCCGCACGAGTTCCCATACATTAATAGGATTCCACTTATCACTTTAGATGACGGACCTGGAGGGACGATCATTCTGGATGTAGATTATGACATTAGCACCCGCATCAGGACCGTTACCTATGTTATCATTATACCCCAAGCTATGGGAGGTGGAGAGTTTAGTGCAGAGGACCTGCAGCGCGCTTTAGGACGACCGTACACAATCCTTAATGACCCGATGCTGACTGACTTGATGCTAGTGCTGCGTGCTGAACATTTCAGAGGAGTGGATGTCGCTGGAGAGGACTGGGCTTTACAGGATGAGTATGATTTTCCTCCCGCGATTGATATGCTCCGTCGTCTGATCCGGATTGTGGATTGGGCGGAGATTTATGAGGACTAGCTTCATTAAGGTTTTCGTCGAGCAAACGACGTAAAACAAAAGCGCTCGGTGGGAGGCAACCCACTATTTTCTAGTGTTTTTATGTGTTTTCCAGTTTTATTTGTTATTTGAAGTTTTGTATAAATTTTTTCTTGATAAAATAAGAGTTTGAATTTGATTTAAATGAAAAAAATTTAATTTTTTGCTGAATTCTGCCTTGGACGTGCGTCCATGCCTTGAGACGCCCGTCTGATCTGTGTTTTCCTTGGACGAGCGTCCACTTTAACTGAACGCCCGTCTGCTAAATTCCCTCTAACTCTGTTCTCTTTTTGAACGGTTGGACGAGCGTCTGAATATCTGGACGCCCGTCCAGTTCATTAGTTCTCCAGCTGAACATCCGTCCAGTTTCCTGGACGCCCGTCCGGACCTGCGTCTATAAATACCCCTGCTTCCCAATTTTTATTCGCATCAGAAATTTCAAATTGCAAGCCCGACTTTTCGACCCCTTTTGCCCTAAATTCTTTGTTTCTAAACCAAATTGAGCGATTCAAAGCTCCACAAACACCTCTCAAACCCCTCTCTTTGATTCTTCAAACCAAATCCTCCAACAAACAACCGTTAATTCGATTCAGTGACCTAGCTAGTGCGGTTTTCTTTGAAGAAAAATCCAATCTTTGGGTTTGTTTTTGCACTGTTAGGACTTCTAATCATCATCATCATCATCCCTTCAACGTACTTGGTAAGATTTTATAAGCTTTTCTTAGATTATTTCACGTTTTTTTTTGAGTTCGATCTTCGAGTCGACTCTTTTACATGAAATTCACCTTATTGGTTTTTTCTTCTTGTTTTGTTTATCTTTCTTCCTTTGTTGGTGATATGGGATGGTAATGGATGATAATGGATGGATTGCATTGTGGTTTTGATGTTGGTTTGGTTTTGACTTGTTTGGGAAATCCCGTTTGGACGATAAACGGGTGGTTTTGAATTGGATTATGGTTTGGGATTGTTGTTTGTAGAGCCTGTGTTTACGATGGTGCGTAAGGCGGTACAGAAACGGCATGGTAAGGGGGTTGCCAATGAACCTACTAAGAAGAAAAAGGTTGTAGACCCCACTTTAGTAAATCCGAACCAAGGCATCTGTATCGGTGAACGTCAAAATCCTCCTAGGGCTGCTCAAGGTCAACCTAGGTTTCCTTTAAGAGATGAGTCTGAGTCGGGATCTGAAACTGAGGATGAGCCATTAGTGAGGAAGAAGACTAGGGTGTCAGAGGCTCAAGTCGGGAGAGATGAAGATGAACTTGGGACTAGAACCGAGGAAGCAACTGAGAGAGTGGAGCCGGCTAGACAGAATGTGAGACCCCCTATCCCTATTCCATTGGCTCGTAGGTTCATTAATCCTAAGGCTTTCGAGGTATATAATAAGCATTATGTTACGAGGACTATGTTGATCGAGAGAGCCGTTCTAGAGACGCAGGTTGACCCCTCTTTTGTGAAACTGCTTACGGATAAGAAGTGGGGAGCATTGTTGAAGACTCCGAGGACTCCAGTCAATGCTACGTTAGTCCGAGAGTTTTATGTAAATTGCTCGGAAACGGATTTGGAAACCGGAGTTGTGATGGTAAGGGGAGTAAAGGTGCCGTTTACGCCTAAGGTTATAAACGAGAAGTACAACTTGGCACCTTTTGAGGGGTTAGACTATAAAGAAGCGATCAAAGATAAGCAGGATGCGGGAGAGGATCCGTTGGAGGATTTAAGATTGTTAGTGTGCCCGGAGGTACCGTGGACACTCAGACCGGGCGGGGATAGAAAGGAGTTGGTCACGACTAGTTGGACGGAGGATTGGAAGGTCCAATGTCGTTTTATTCAGAACAGGTTGTTGCCTAAGAACAACCTGACTCATTTTCACATTGGTGACCTCGGGATGTTGTATGCGTTAGGACAAGCAATTTTTGACGAGATAGCAAAGAATCAGAAAGTATATGCTAGGTGTTTGATTTGCCCCCATCTGATCCATAGTCTCTGTCAAGATGCTAGGGTTCCCGAGTACAAGACTGATCACAAACCTAAGAATCCAAGGTACTTGCAGCGGGAGAAAGTGAAATCTTCTGGTCAGACTGAGGCTGAGGCTGAGGCAGCACGTGAGCCTGGCTCATCTTCCGTACCACCTCAAGCATCTTCCCTTCCTTCTTTGTCTCCATCGGTTCGGATGCGTCTGAATATGGCAAATAGTATACGGAACTGGATGGAGGACATGAGAACGTCCCAGAACAATATCCTGACTATCTTACGTTGCATAAGTGAGGGACGACGGAGTCTTCAATTCGAGCACTATGGATTACGTTTTCTCTGACGACATCGAGTAATCCATTGCGGATGTTCTTCATGAGTCTGAGTCGTCTTCTGATGAGGAGCAGACGGACACAGCAGAGAGGACTACAGTGCCACAGACTGGACCCTCTACTGACACTCCTACGGGTGGAGCACCTCCTGCTGGTGATTCTACAGCACCGGGGCAGACCTGATTATTATGTTCTGATTCTAGCTTCTGTATTTTTGATGAGATGATTGTATTGTCCAACTACTTTTCCTTACTTGATTCATTGTACTTTTTATGTTAGCTACTGTCGGTTCTCGTTGCTATATCTTTTATCGATGAATCATGTAAGCCTTAAGGCATTTCGTACTTTCATTTGTATTTGACATTACTATGCTTTCGATTTTCATTGTATTGAATGTTTTATCTTTTGATCTAATTCGATTTTACCTTATCCTTTCGTTATCTTTCATTTCTTTCATTATGGTATGATTTCCCCGTTTTCCTCAAGATTTTCCCGTGTTTGTCGAGTCGTGCAGGCATATTTCTAGTGTTTGTCGAGCTAGCTTTTACATCGCGCTGCCACGTTGGCCTTTTCATGCTCTGGCCTGACCAACATTTCGAATATCTATACGAATCAGCTAAGTACTTTATCTTTTCTTTAATTCTGCACAACCTGAGGACATGTTGTGGTTTAAGTGTGGGGGAGGGGAATGGTTACGTGTATCTATCATTTGCTTAATTTATTATGATTCTATGCTGAAATGAGCTAAATTTTTCAAATTTTTGTTTAGTCCCGAGTGAGCAAATGCATATTTTTGTTCGGTTTTTATATTCATTGATGTTGTATACCGTATGTTTAGTAAGTTAGTTGTTTCACCCGACATACATTTCACGAGCCATATTGAACGATGAGCTAAATTATAAAGCTATACCCATTTGGATTAGTAATTTTTTATTATCTTATAAGTATCGTGTGCTTAGTGCTAATGTACGTATCGTGGGAATTATAATAGTTTGTGTTTAGAGCCAGAGTATGACATACTGTGAATATCTTAGGTTTGAATGTGATAAGTGAAACGTGACTATTGTTCTTTAAGAAGTATGTTTAAAAACAAATATGATGAATTAATTGGGTGTGTCGGAAGCTGGTCGATGATTGGAGTGAGGTAGGTTATATCTCGAATGTCCTATACCACTATGATGACCAAAAGCTCACGACAGTCAGAAAAAGCTGCCTGATGATTTGAGTAAGGTAGGGTATATCTCGAATATCCTATTCTGCTATGACAGGGCAATAGCCCATTCTGATGTGCGTTTATATGTGAAAGTTAATTGAATCAACTTATATAAGGAATCTGGTATGAATGAGTAAAAGACTTAGTTATCGTCTACCTTATCCGCAGTATAAACCGACAGATATGTTGTAGGGATTATCCTCTGAGTATGTCAGAAAGGTCCTAGATGTATTCTATCATCCTTTTCGGGATATGTTACGTTTTGTAGGGTGCATGTTATAAGTATCATTTATTTCTAGTTTAAATGGGATATTGGCTAGTTGATTTGAATAAATTTCAAGTTGGGACTTAGTGGAAGTTTACTATGGCTTTGCACACACACCGGGGTGAACCTCTAATTTGTTGACTATGCGTTATACTTGCTGAAATGTCTATCCTTTTTCCGAGCCTTTATCTTGTCTTGTTTTGCTCGGGACGAGCAAAAGATAAGTGTGGGGGAGGTGTTTAGGGTGATTTTATGTGATTTATAATGTTGTATTTCGTAATAATTTCCTCCATATTTATATAATTTGCATAGAAGTTGAGTGTTTTATTGGTTTATTGAGCAAGTGAGGTTTGAAGTGGTTTAGTTGCAAAGTTGGTTGAACTATGTGTTTTATTATTGATTTTCTATTGATTTGAATGTTATTACACTTTGCAATGTTTTTATTATCTTGTAGATGCACGAAATTGGTTCAAAAGAGGATTAAAAGATGTTAAGGATCGGATTT
Organism: Gentiana macrophylla; assembly: GCA_026214975.1. Classification (NCBI taxonomy): domain Eukaryota; kingdom Viridiplantae; phylum Streptophyta; class Magnoliopsida; order Gentianales; family Gentianaceae; genus Gentiana; species Gentiana macrophylla. The sequence continues at coordinate 18,825,043 of CM047810.1, forward strand.
ATATGAAGAAAAAGAGATAAAGATGAAGTCGGTTGGAGATAGAGATGAAAATCGGATTTGAAGTCATTCTGAACCAGCGTTCGAACTAGCGTCTAGTGGACGGGCGTCTGAGCATTTGGACGGGCGTCCAAAAGAAGTAACTTGATTCAGAATTTTGACAAATTTGTTGGACGAGCGTTCAGATTTACATAGGACGGGCGTCTGACATGACTCGGCCCGACTCGAAGATTTTTATGAAGACTGGACGGGTGTTCAAGACCCTGGACGGGCGTCCGAGCGCCGACTTAGCAGAACCGACTCTGAAACCTAAGATCAAACTTTATGTTTTTCAATCTCTAGATTAAATCTTTCAATTTATGTACTTTATTCAAGCAATTTCAAGCTTTCAAGTGATGTTTAGAGGCTAAAGGCTTTTGGAACAAGCATTGTGAAGCCATCCTATCAACAATTCAGTTTCGTTTCTTGATTATCTTGTGAGTTTTTCTTATCAAAGTTGTACCTTTATTATCGTTTTGTTCGTTTCTATGCAATTACATCGAGAGATCGTTGCATGTTTGATTGTTTGATTTTGATGAGAATCATGTTAAACCTTAGATCACCATGATAAAGGTTAGATCTTTAACCTAAAAATAACGAGAGTTGATTAGGTTGAATTTCTAGGTTGCTAGATTGAGAATTCTTACACCTTTGATTTGAAAGCATTAATCTTTAGGATCGAAAGATAAAAGATTGATAGGCGAACTTTTCTAAGAGACTATTAGTTCATATCTTTGTTAGGTGAATCACAACTTTGTTAAAAATCACGAGATAATCTAGATAGAAATTGATTGTCGTAGGATTGGTGGATCAATAGCTTGTTCGTTTGTTAAATCATCTACTAAAATCACTTGTGCTAGAATTGCCTAGTAAAGCTATAGTTTTTATTGCGTATTAGGGGTAGAATAAACTTAAGATAGTTATCTTGTTCGTAATCATATCTTCCTGGCTTTAGGTTTCGATCTTCTGTCCAGTTTACTTCCGTTATTATCGTTTTTAGCTTTGTTACGTGTTAATTGTTTTATTTTGTTATAATCTTCTTAGTATTAGTAATTGTGACACCCTTAGGTTAATTAAATAAAAACTAGAATAAACAACCCCGATTCCCTGTGCGATCGACCCGGTATTAGTTGCTATACTACGATCCCTGCACTTGGGGTATACCGGATTTATAATTTATTACTTGTTGTTTTTGCTTAGATAAAATCCGAGACAGGAGGTCCGCGACCCCATCGTCGGCGACGCCATTAATGTCAAGTCAAGGTCACTGTCGTCGAGCCCTGCTAGGGGCGCCACCATAGCTAGGGGCCGGATCGAGACCTCGGACAGAAGGCCCTTAATAGTCCGCACAAGACTTAAGAAGAAACAGGGAGCAAAGCCAAGACAAACGGAGCTGACGGCCTAGGCGACCACAAAAGGTCGCCGCCAAGATATTTTATCCACTTGCTGTTAAATATTTAACGTTTGCTTAACTATTAAGTAAGATTAGTGATTAAGCTGCTTCGCAATAGCTGTCTTTTACTTAGCTCCTAAGTTTTCTCTTCCTATAAAAGGAAGTCTTGTGTAACCTATATCATATATACATTCTAATGCAAAATCAGGCCAAAGCTCTCCGAAAACACTACCTCTCTCTTCCTCCTCCCATCGCCGCCGCACATCTCCGGCTGGCATACACTTAATCATCCCTAAATAAGCCAGATATCCACAGCGCAAACACCACTAAAACAACCGTGATGATTTAACCATCATCACCAATATTTCGTATCTTGAAAATAATCAAATAACACACGAAATAATATCGAATAAGAGAAAATAAACGTGAAATGCAAAATACTCGACTCAAGAACCCGACACATGACATTCAACTCAAATGATTCATAATTATAGGTCGAAACAACTATATTTAGCTCGTAATGGATAGAATGTTGATGTCGTAGGATAGACTATTTTAAGCGTCATCAGACAACAAACTTGTTGTAATCAATTTCGAATTTGAAGGTGATTATATACACTTATTTTCAAAACCAATCCGGTTGATCTTTGGCAGACTGTTGTTTTTTAATGCCGCCACCACTGCTATGCGGAGGCCATGAACAGCTAGAGTGCAGGTTGAGGTTGACATTCTTAAACCACCGCCAATGAGGATATAGATTCAAAGAGAGGGATGTAATGGTTTCTGGCAGACAGTGGTTGTGGAAGCCACTCTTCTGTCTTACTACAATTATTGTTATCATGTTGGCCATTTGGAAAAATCATGCTTAGTTAAGCACCCAGAACTTCCAAAAAAAGGAGACTAAGAATGCAACATCCAAACAGAAAGAAGCTACTACAAAGCTATATGTCGCCAAATCCACAAATACTCTATCCAAAGATCAACACATTGAAACGGATCAAGAAGGGGTTCAATCAACTAAGGTTGATGCTAATGAACCCGTTCCACAACCAAAAAATACAGATCCGTTATCAGATAATCAACAATTTAAAGTCATGAATTCAAAGTCATGGAAGATCAAACAAATTATGAATTGGTTTATGCACCCCAAACAAGAAATTCCAAATCAAACAGGGATGATGTTGACACTTCAAAGAACAACGTGAGTACGAGATCTGGAATTACTATAGAGGATTAGACTATATTTGTAGTAACCGTAGATTGTGCATTGATTGCAAATATTCATTGTACTTATTGCATATATTTTGTATATTTATTCTAGGGTTTAGCCGACTATATATGTACACCGAACACCATTCTTTTGGAAGTGTGAATACAAAAATATTTCTCCAATCGTTTCTATCATGGTATCGGAGCAGGTCTGATCCACTGGGAAAAACCCTAATTCACCCGAAATCTTCTTCTTCCCCAACCGAAGCTTCTTGCCTTCATCTCCTCCTTCCTACTCTCTCTTCCTATCTCGTGTCTGCCATGGCCGAACCCAACTCCTCCAGTTCTCTAACTCTCTCTACTACCTCCACCGTCAATGTCATCCCACTTTCCGCCGCCCTTCACGCCCCCATCAAGCTTAAATCCACCAACTATCTATCATGGAAACTGCAATTTACATCACTCCTTTTAGCCTATGATCTCTATGGATTTATTGTTGGTACAAAACCCAAACCCGACGCCACCATCACCAAAGATGTTGCCACCACACCAAACCCTGACTTTGGTGCTTGGGTTCGACAAGACAAAATCATATTGAATACCATTTTAGGGTCTCTTGCTGGTGATGAGACGCAATACATTGCTAATGTGGATACCGCTCGTAAAGCTTGGGACATTCTTGCCAAAATTTATGCCACCCCGCTAGGGGTTGAATTAAACAGGTCCAATTTTCCTTCCACACATTAACCAAAGGTACTCAATCCATCTCCCAATTTGTTCATGCTGTTAAAGCTAAGTCGAATGAACTTGCTAAGTTAGGAGCAAAAATGAATGATGAAGATATCATTGATCATATCCTTGCCAATCTTGGTGATGAATATATAGAATTGGTACGTGCAGTTCAAGTCCGGGATACATTAATTTCATTCGATGAGTTACATGAGAAGCTATTGAATTTTGAGGCTGCGCTTCAATCCAAAAAATATTATAACCGCAGCCCCCACCCTGTTGCATACGATGCGTCCTCTCTTCTCCCTACTCCTCCCCATCGTCCCTATGTTCCCCCATCTCCCCTTCCATCACCAAACCCGGCCGGTCAACCACAGCCCCAAAATTCAGCTCCACGTCCAACCACAGGCTATAGAGGTAAGTGTCAGCTGTGCGGTATTCAGAGGCACGGTGCCAAGAAGTGCCCAAAATATCCGTTCTTCTCCCAAACTGCTGCCACCCAACCTCGTTTCCCTGCCCCAGCTCTTCCCTTTAATCAACCACGTGCCCATCATCCCGTCGCTGAACCTTGGCTCTTGGATAGTGGAGCCTCCCATCATATGACGGCTGATTTTGAGACTCTCAGTTTGCATGAGCCTTACTATGGTTTTGAGGATACTAAAATAGGAGATGGCAGCTCTCTCCCCATCACTCATACGGGTTCTACTACTCTCTTCTCTCCTTCATCATCTTTTAATTTAACTAATGTCTTATATGTCCCTCGTATTTCTCGTAACCTTTTGTGTGTCTCTCAATTTTGTTTCGATAATAATGTTATCAATGAGTTCTTACCCGATTGTTTTATTGTGAAGGACCATCAGACAGGCTCATGTCTCCACCAAGGCCAAGTTAAGGATGGTCTCTATTTCTGGTCTTCTGCTCCTGTTCTTGCTTTTTCTGCTAATAAGACAACTCCCGTGACTTGGCATCATCGACTTGGCCATCCTGCCTCCACTATCTTACAGTCCATCCTCCATCAACATTCGTTAGCCTCCAGTTCCTCCACCATCACTACTTCATGCGATGTTTGTTCTAGTCATAAGAGTCACCGTTTGCCGTTTCTACTTTACAGTCATCCCGTCCCCTAGAAATAATTTTTTCTGATGTATGGACATCACCTCTTTATTCTGTGGATGATTTCAAGTACTGCATTATTTTTATTGATCATTTTACTCATTTTGTTTGGTTATATCCGCTTAAAAGAAAATCTGATGTTAGCACTATTTTTCCTCGATTTAAAGCTTTGGTGGAAAAACAATTTGAGTCTGCAATTAAAATTCTTTACTCGGATAATGGCACCGAGTATATTGATCTTCGTGGTTATTTTTCTGATCATGGTATTGCCCATCACATATCCCCTCCACATACACCTCAACATAATGGGATCTCTGAACGTCGCCACCTTCATATAGTCGAAACGGGACTCACTCTTTTGCATCATGCCCATATGCCTTTAAACTATTGGACCTATGCCTTCGCTGCGGCTGTTTATCTCATTAATCGAATGCCTACCCCGGTTCTTTCCATGGACTCCCCATTTTCAAAATTATATGGCACTGCTCCTAATTATTCTAAGCTTCATGTGTTTGGGTGTCTATGTTACCCGTGGCTTCGTCCCTATACAGCTCTCCCCTGCGTCTTCCTCGGTTACTCTCTCTCTCTCAAAGTGCTTATCTATGTCTTCATATTGACAGTCAGCGTCTCTATGTTTCTCGGGACGATCGTTTCGTCGAGACCGTGTTCCCCTTTCACTCCTCCCCTTCTCCTTCGTTGGTGTCTTACTCGCCTGATTCTTGGTTATCACCGGCCTTATTTGCCCTCCAGCTCCCCACCTCTTCCTCTTCACCCGAACCTGCCCCAGTCCTACCTATTCAGCCTGAACCTCCTTCCCTGTCCTCCTCCTCCCCTCTCTCATCCGATCTCTCCCTCACCCCGTCCCTCCCTCTTCATCGCCGACACCCCCACCACATCCCATGGTCACCCGCACTCGGAATAATATTTTTAAACCCCGCCAAATACTTAATTTAAATTCCCAGTTGAGTTCGAAATACTCTGATACTGAGCCTACGACTTATAAACAAGCTCTACAATCTCCGCATTGGCGTTCTGCCATGTCTATGGAATTTAATGCTTTAGTTACTAATGGCACTTGGTCTTTGGTTCCCGCCCCTTCACAGGTTAACTTGGTTGACAGCAAATGGGTCTTCCGCATAAAATGGAAGGCTAATGGTTCGATTGATCGGTACAAAGCTCGACTTGTTGCTAAGGGTTTCACACAACGTCCTGGCGTTGATTACTTTGAAACCTTTAGCCCGGTTGTAAAGCCCACGACTATTTGTCTGGTTCTTTCCCTGGCGGTTTCCTTTGGATGGCCTCTTGGACAATTAGATGTTAATAATGCCTTTTTGCAGGGTACTCTAGCTGAACGGGTTTATATGGATCAACCCCCGGGCTTTGTGGATAGTAATCACCCTGACTACGTCTATTGCCTGCATAAGGCCATTTATAGGCTTAAGAAGGCCCTCAAGGGGTGTTACCACGAATTAAAGCACTTCTTATTTCACTGGGTTTTACTAATTCTGCTGCAGATACTTCCTTGTTTGTTTGCTCTACTGCCTCGGTGATTCTAGTAGTGCTGGTGTATGTCGATGACATCATTGCCACTGGCACGGACCCCTCTGCTGTGGATACTTTCATCACACAGATTGGCACTCGTTTCTCCATCAAGGACCTCGGTCCACTTGCCTATTTCTTGGGGGTCGAGGTCATCTGCACTTCATCTGGCATATTACTTCATCAGCAACGTTACATTCGTGAATTACTTGGTAAATTTAATATGCTTGATGCCAAGCCGGTTCTCACTCATCTTCCATCCGATGCTCTTCAATTAATGCGAGAACTCGCTGCCTCTTATGATGATCCATCGGCTTACCATCAGCTTATGGGTAGTCTATAGTATTTGCTCTTTACTCGTCCTGATTTGGCTTTCTCGGTAAACAGGTTGTCTTAATTTATGTATACTCCTACTATTCAGCACTGGCTTTAGATAAACGGCTTCTATGGTATCTTGCTGGTTCTCTAACACGTGGGCTTCCTCTCTATCGTTCATCTCTTCTGGTTTTACATGCCTTTTCTGATGCGGATTGGGGTGGTGACAAGTCAGATTATTCCTCTACAAGTAGTTATCTCATTTTTCTTAGGCGTAATCTTATTTCTTAGAGTTCCAAGAAACAGTCCTCCACTGCTCGATCCTCCACTGAGGCTGAGTATCGGTGTGTTTCCTCCACAGCTGCTGAGCTTAACTGGGTCACTTATCTTCTTCATGCACTTGGTTTCTTCTCTTCAACGCACCTGCCTACCATTTATTGTGACAATATTGGAGCCACTCAGCTCAGTGCCAATCCTGTCTTTCATTCTCGCATGAAGCACATCGCCATTGATTTTCATTTTATCCGTGATCAGGTTCAGCAAGGTATTTTGCGCGTTGCTCATGTTTTGAGTGCTGACCAGCTTGCTGATGCGTTAACAAAGCCTCTTTCTCGTGGTCCATTTCAGCACTTATGTTCCAAGCTTGGACTTCTACATGACCGTCCAGCTTGAGGAGGCGTATTAGACTATATTTGTAGTAACCGTAGATTGTGCATTGATTGCAAATATTCATTGTACTTATTGCATATATTTTGTATATTTATTCTAGGGTTTAGCCGACTATATATGTACACCGAACACCATTCTTTTGGAAGTGTGAATACAAAAATATTTCTCCAATCTTTTCTATCACAAAGCACATCGCAAGTCAAATGCGGTTGAAATCGAATGAATCCGAGATCTGGAATAACTATGGAGGATGAAACACATCCCAAGTAAATGCCGTTGCAATCGAATCAATGAAAAGTACCAAGAGATCCAAATCTGATACGATCATTGAGGAGGGATACATGAGGTAAGATTAAAGCAAATCATAGGACCACACAAAAAGAAGTAGATACTCAAATTATTTCTTCACCAACTCAAAAGGACATTATCACCGGGCAGATGTGTTTTCAATAGACAGGTCCACCAATCCACCGAATGGGGTCCTGCATAAATCCACCAAAATCCTTGAGGTATGCACTGATCCACTAAAAATCCCCGAGAAGTACACCATGTCGTCGGCATTGGAAAGAGTTTACCGTAATGGGGTCCTGCACGCGAAACGGACACTAGAGCCGAAAGTTAGGGCCTAAATACTAACATAGGTCCATCAATCCACAAAATAGGGTCCTGCAGAAATCCACCAAAATCCCCGAGGTATGCACTGATCCACCAAAAATCCTTGAGAAGTGCACCAGGTCGTCGGCGTCGGAAAGTGTTTTCCGAAATGGGGTCCTGCATGGGAAACGGACACTGGAGCCGAAAGTTATGGACAAAATACTAACACATGTCCACAAATCCACCAAATGGGGTCCTGCACAAATCCACCCAACTCCCCGAGGTATACTCTGTAGGAAAAATTAGTTGTCTGATTTCGTTTATAGTAATCTGTTTTTATCATTTATTGAAACTTTCCAAATAGAAAAAACAATGTTGAACAACAGAGATGAAGAAACAATTTTCTCAACATGTATTTAACATTTATACACAACAATATGCACAGCAAATTGAACGACACAACGCATAAGTAAACACAAAAACTTAATGTTTAGACTGAGGCGCGTAGAACACTTTCCTTAAGACTTTATTGCCCCAATTAAATGCCCACGGTTACGGCAAGAAGCCTCCCAAGATACAACAGTCTTTTCCTTGTTCTGGTTGCGGCACTTCAATGCGAGCAAGCGGTGAACTGATCCGGCCTCGATATCTCTGACTTGTGCCAATGTTTATGCAGAAAAAAAGCTTTTTATTTTGGCAGAATTTTGGTATGCAAAAGTGCAGAAAATCTGTGTTCTATTCATTTAGAATGGAAGAAATTTATAGGAGTAAGGAAGCCATTCACTACCGGTTGCATCCATTCAAAAATTATTCAACCAAACAGGTGCAACCTTAACCGAAATGATACAACATCTTACGTAGTTGTAACTTTTCACCGAACCGATGCGACCCTCCGTAATTTTAGAATTAATTTTAATTCAAATTATCCAACAATCCCCCACATGAATGAAAATTAATGCAAATACAGTGCAAACTCTGAAGAGATATTAAATGGAGCTCTATTGCATCGGGCGAGGTGGTTTGTTGCCTTTAACCTTCCCTAGTAGAATACCATCGGACATTTTCGGCTAAGCAGAGAACTAGGTCTTGAACTACTCAGGCTTTGGTGCATGCCTAGAAAATGATGCCCACACAATAGACCCCCTGGCCTTCTCGAAGTTCTCATGGTTGTGTCCATTTTGGCCCTGGAACACCTTGGTTTCAGAAAGTTTGTTAGAGAATTCAGCCCACAAATTCTTACAGAAGCGGTCCCACTTCCACTTACATAGGTGACCTCCTATAAAGAGTACACTACAATACCCCACTCGGCTTTATCAAGATATAGGAATCATTAAAAGCTTTATGCATAACCTGAACCCTTCAGCAGACAGCACTTTTGTTTTAACAGAATGGGCAAGTGATAATTATCCCTCATAACTTAGTTGTCCCTTTTGAACCATGATCTTAGAATCTCCAGTCACTATGGTTAGGTTGCCATTATAAGGGAACATGCGTAATAGGCTTCAGTCTCATTCCGTTTGTCAAAATTTTTGACACCCGATATCTACTAAACCTTTTAAAAGCGGATCGCCAAGATTCTCCTTCGACTTTATATAATCGAGGAAATCAACAATTAGAGATCATTTAATAAATGGTATTGTGTATACGATGCAATAATCGTGACTTACCATTTTCAATATTATTGTGTGCTTATTCTACGACTTACCGACTATTGCATGCTAATAACAGTTATAGGCTTTAAGTCACACACAATATCTTTCAAGGAACTTTGAATTAATTCACCTTCCTTTCCAGTTCTTGCTTTCGTTACATTACTTTGTTTAGGTAAAAATATTTTACCAATCACCCCCACATTTCCAAGAATATGATGAAGTTTACGTCCATAAGATATTCTTCCCCCATGGGTTTTTCGTAAACCTCAAGTTAATCATCATTTTGCAACATTAACTGATTAAGGTACGTATAGTTCAATGATTTGATGAATTTTGTCGGTACCAAAACGAAATTCATTAAATCTTGAATCACACTTTTTCGCCTTGATCACCATGAATTGATTAACCTTTTTATTATATCGTTTTAAACGTATCAACAAACGCATAAACAACTTCGTCTAATATGAATATAACAACATATTGTACATATATTCATAATAACTTATCACAACCATTAAGGTGTTTACATAAACACCTACATACACATTTATACAAATTATTACACACATATAATAATGTATATATTAAATTGTTTATTACAAATTATGAATTAGTTTCAAATTTTAACAAAAGAAATTGTTATTACGGATCGATCAAAAAGTGATGGTGATTGTGAGTAAAGATATAAGAATAACAAGTAAACAAACACAGAAACAATAAGAACACATATTTAACGTGGTTTCCGGCAATGTGCCGACTACTCTACGGACAAACGAGGATATTTTATTATCACCATAAAATTACATCAAGTTACAATTAATACAAACGGTATTTATAGCCTTGGGAATTCAACCCTAACCAACTAAACAGCCAACCCAGTAAATGACTGAAATACCCCAGAAGTAACTCCACCGACTCAGGAAACCATGCAGACGTGTTCCTTAAGTCTCTGCGACCTCGGCAGACTTGCCTTGATGAGGCTTGTCATCGCAGAGGTGATCAACCTGCCGCTTTGCCTCAAACGAACACCAGATTCAGCAGATGCTTCATTCTCTGCTGACCACCATAACTTCCACAGATTCTGCTGAATACCACACTCAGCAGACCAGACTCAGTAGCATATTTTAAGTCACCATTACAGAAATTCAATCATCAAGTTCATTGCAATCAACAAGTGGACAAATTCAATTCATCCATTGTCTCGGTGACTATTTCTGCCACGTTTGACTCTCAAATAGAAGGCTTCGGAATTCATTCCCGCGGTGCCCTTGTTTCCTGCAGTTAAAACATTTATCATTAAATAGCTTAGCCTCTTGATTGCCCTTAGAACTTTCACCCTTGAAATTTCTTTTCTGGCCTTTGCCATTATTTTCACCAGAATTGGATTCCACCAAATTTTCCTTGGATTGCCCAAAGTTCCTTCCTCTGTCAAGTTGCCGGTTGTTCTCTTCAACCCTTAGTTTCACCACCAACTTATTCATGGTTATCTCCTTGTTTTTATGCTTCAAATAATTTTTTTAATCTCTCCACGGAGACGGAAGTTTCCCAATTATTGCCGCAACTTGGAATGGTTCAGTAATAATCAAATCTTCCTCGAGACACTCGGACATAATTATCTGCAACTCTTCCATTTGGCTAACAACGGTTTTGGATTCCACCATCTTGTATTCCATAAACCGGTCAACAATATATTTTCACCCACTTGCACCGCAGGAGGATCTTCAGTTAGCCATTTTGTTAAACTCAAAGTTGTCAAATAGAATAGTATTTCCTAATGCTATCTTTTGAAGTTCTGCCTGTTGAACTTCTCTGGTTTTTCATGGTGAGACAAACTCGTTCCTTGCACAACAACAAGTTTCACAAACGAAAAAGGAGTTGTTTTCAATGTTCCTTCCATTTCTGTTTATAAACAGAACATCAACAATCAAAGTTGCAAAACAGACTCTGTTATGCACACTTTTCCCGATATTGGTATATCGAAATTTTAAAAATTCACGAACATTTTAAACACATAACATGAAGATTTTTGTAATCTAAAACACCAAATAAACAACTTTCGTTCTTTAACTTTTCAGAAATGAACGAGTATTTACAAAGTATTTTAGCTTTGAAAACAATGTAGTTAGTCGTGCCATTTTTCTGAAAATGTGTAAAAACTGTTTGTATTACTACAATTTTCCCGATGTTATTTTTCCAGAAATGCAGATGCAATTCAGTGTTCAAAGTTTTACAAAAGTATATGCACATCAAGCAGATTATACACGAATCAGATTATTAACACAGGAAACAACATAAAGTCTTAAGATTGTAGGAAACATTAGTTGTCTGATTTCGATTATAGTAATCTGTTTTTATCGTTTATAGAAATTTTCCAAATAGAAAGAGCAATGTTGAACAACAGAGATGAATAAACAATTTTTCAACATGTATTTAACATTTATACTCACAACAACACAACAATATGCACATCAAATTGAATGACACAAAGCATAAGTAAATACGAAAACATATTGTTTAGACTGAGGCGCGTAGAATGCTTTACTTAAGACTTTATTGCCCCGATTAAATGCTCACGGTTATGTCAAGAAGTCTCCCAAGATACAACAGTATTTTCCTTGTTCTGGTTGCGGCACTTCAATGCGAACAAGCGATGAACTGATCCAGCCTCGATATCTCTGACTAGTGCCAATGTTTATGCAAAAAAAAATGCTTTTATTTTGGCAGAATTTTGGTATGCATAAGTGCAGAAAATCTATGTTCTTTTCATTCAGAAATGGAGGAAATTTATAGGAGTAAGAAGCCATTCACTACTGGTGGCATCCTTTCAAAAATGATTCAACCAAACAGCTGCAACCTTTAACCGAAATGATACAACATCTTACGTAGTTGTAACCTTTCACCGAACCGATGCGACCCTCCGTAATTTTAGAATTAATTTTAATTCAAATTTCTTCAACATACTCAAAACAATATATATATATATATATATATATTGTTGTCGCTTTTGGTTCTGAGGCATGTCTTAGACGATGATATTTGTATGGTATGCAACTATACTAGTTTACAAAAGTTTCGTGATTGTGATTGGATACATATATGCGATTTGAAGATGCGTTGTGCCTGCTAGTTTATGGTCGCGATTTTTCCATATTTCGGATGCAAGTCTGTGTGTGTGGGGGGGGATGAGTGCTTAAATGGGGCGTCCTTGGATATGACAATATATCACAAGGGAGACTTTTGTTTCGAGAGATCATTTTGGGTGCAAGGTACTAGCATAACCAGAAGGTTTATTGTACAGGGATGCAAAGACCTCCTACTTTTGTGTTTTTGTCACAAGCAACTCGCCATGGACGGACCCAGAGCCAGGCTTGGGTGGGCGCAGCACGCCCGGTTTTTATTTTCGGTACACTAAAAATCTTATATAAATCAGTCCAACACAGTTAGTTGTTTTAATCCAGCCCACCCGACCATACAAATATAGTCCATTAGCCCATCCGACCACCAATTCCTGGTTCCGTCCCTGCAACTCGCTGAGTTAGGGAGCCGTAGTGAGGGTAGCTTGTTATTTGGCAGTGTTTTATAGTTAGCGTAGTTTGCCCTTTTGTAGGTTGGAACGGTTGTATATTTGTTGCTCATTTTTTTAATAATATCCAGTTTATAACAAAAAGAAACACAGATACTTGATGAAAAAAAAAAATTACACAGATATATTGTTTTCTCTTTCAGGATAGCATTTTTAAGACAGTTGATGGCTCTAAACATAATGTCCATCAGAATCATAAAAACTATAAGTTTGTGGGCAAGAAAACAAAAAAGAGACATAAATTTAAGCACAAACACAACGTTGACCATCTGTTTTTACTCTTCTTCCAAACACCTCTGCAATTGTTAGTCACGTTTTGAACAACATTAATTCGGAGACTGTGAAACCTGCAAAAGTAAACAACATTATTACAAAATATTTGGATCAATCAAATGCACGAATAAAATAAGGGGGAATGAGGGAGAAGGACAAAAATATTTCATCAATTGAGTAGAAAGACAGTTTTTTGAAACTTTTGCATAAAGCGACAAAACTATTTATTCATCATCGAAATTCACTTGTGTTCAAATTCACTTTGTTTAAATTCACGATTTAAATTCATTGTAAATTCACTAATTTTCAAAATTCATCGTCAAAATTCACTAATTTTGGGATTCATCGTCGAAATTTCTTGATTTCGGGATTCATTTGGGAGATTCACCGATTTTGGGATTCAATTGTTTGTCTTCTCGCTTATAAAAATTATGCGATTGTCCTTCTCCTATAAAAAATATGTAGTTGTCCTGTTACTTAAAAATATTTCAGATTGTGTCCTTATCCCTAATTTTCCAATAAAATAATGGTAACATATATAATTTCAACTGGTTAGTATCTTTTGAATATAATTCAAATGAACTCTACAGTTTTTCACAGGTCGATCTATCTTTAAATTGATAACTTTATGGGAAAATTACAAAAATGGTCCTGTAATTTGGCCTATTTTAGATTTTAATCCTGCTCCTGCTGCTCCGGTGAAGAAAATATTCATCTAACTTGTTTTTTTTAAATGATTTAGGTGCCCAGTCAGCTATTTACGGCGAGTAGAACTATTTTTAAATAAAGAAAAAGTTAAAGGACAATTTTCCTCACCGTAATATAAATAAGAGCATGACTAAAATCTAAAATAGGCCAAGTTACCGGACGATTTTTGCAATTTTCCCATAACTTTATTGGCCTCTTGAAGTTTTCAAATAATTAGTCCAATAACTTGGCTGTTTCTGTTTTTACTTTGTAATTTTAGTCCAGTAACTCGGATTTATTTTTGCAATTTATGCCATCCGGTGCCAGAAGAGGCTGAATTCGGGAAAAAATGCTTAAGATGCTGAAAGAATAGGGAAAAGATTGCAACTTACTGAAGATAATACATCAATTTTTTTATTTTTTTTGTCCAATTCAAACGACAAATTTGCAAAATAAATAAATGAATAATATCTAAGTTACGAAACTAAAATTCCAACTGTTGCAAAAACATGAGTACAACTTAACTAGATCAAGTTACCTGACTAATTAACTTTGCGATTTTACTGGAAAAGATCTAACCTCAAATATTCAGAAATTAATATCTCTAACGAAAAAAACGCAGCATCTCACATCTGAACAGGTGCATACAAAAATAATATAAGGAAGTTTAATTACCATGAGCAGCTGAAGACATACCGAGTTAATTAATTAAGTTGGAATTAGCTTAATATGGATGTGGAAAAGCCACCAATGGTTTTTTCATGGGAAGGACTCCGCAATCGTAGCAACCATCACATTCGCAATCCTGGCAACATAGGCAAACCCCATCACAATATTGACTTAATCTATGGCCGACACCACCAGTGGGCAGAATATATGAGAGCACAGTACTGTAGTAGGTGATCAAGAATGGCTTTTTCATGAGCAGTAATATTGAGGTCTCGGCCATGTCTTCCTTTTTTTCAGCTCCGGCGGTATCTGGACCTTCACCCTTGGAAGAGATCAAGCTAAGCATGATGATGAGAAGCACAAATCCAAACAAAAAGAGTTTTGCCATCCTTTGCAAATAAATTGAGAGTGAGAATATTGGCCTTTTGGCTTTTCAAGTCTACGGAAATAAAAGCATACAAGATCTGCCTTTATATAGGAGGCTATATGATTTTATTTTTTTTATTTTTTTTAGGTTTACAACTGAAAATGGCATCCTGGCTTTGTCTGAAATTCTGTGGGCTTGTTCAAGATACCGCTGTCATCGCTTGAGGGAGAAAAAAAAAATAGAATGATTTTGATAAGACATGATGTCTGGTTATATATGCAGTTTAGTATAAAAATTTAAGGTGCATGGATATCCTTATCACTAGTATAAGTGTTCGTTTTTTTAGAGAAATTAAGAAAACATCAATGATAACAAAGGCTAAAACAATGAAGAAAATACTCAACTGAAAAAGTATTTACTTGTTCTCTTGTAATTTAGTTAGGCAGATATATACCTTTCCGTCAAAGCATATGACATGCATACTCACAACAACAAAAATACAACCGGAAGAAATTTTAAATTATTAACTTATGTTAAACTGAATGGCCGGCCGGCAGGGACGAATGCTCTGTAGACAAGGTAGGGCTTCCGACCTTGTTTCTGACTTTCTTCTCAGGAACTTTTCGGGGGTGGCTTTGCTGCCGATCTTCACGAGTTCCCCTAATTACTGTAATTCCCTGCCTGGGTCTTTATAATTGTGATTCGCGCCGTTTACGGCTTGATGTATCATCAGATGAATATATTGGTTCAGTGATTTATTGCTCAATAAGGCTGCATGGAGGACCTCAACTGGGGCCGGGGTTTACAACTCTTTGTATATAATTGTAGTAGAGTTTACTCAAAGCAGGGGTTTACAACTTTTTGTAAATAATTGTAGTAGATTTTACTCAAAACGTGGGTTTACAACTTTTTGTATATAATTGTAGTAGATTTCACTCAAAACGGAGGTTTACAATTTTTTGTAAATAATTGTATAGTAGAGTTTAATCAAAATTGGGGTTTACAACTTTTTTTATATAATTGTATAGTAGAGTTTACTCAAATTGGGGGTTTACAACTTTTAGTATATAATGTAGTAAAGTTTACTCAAAACGGAGGTTTACAACTTTTTGTATATAATTGTATAGTAGAGTCTACTCAGAACGGGGGTTTATAATTTTTTGTATATAATTGTTGTAGAGTTTACTCAAAACGGGGGTTTACAACTTTTTGTATATAATTGTAGTACAGTTTATTCAAAACGGGGGTTTACAACTTTTTGTATATAATTATATAGTAGAGTTTACTCAAAACGGGGGTTTACAACTTTTTGTATACAATTGTAATAGTGTTTACTAGCTCAAAACGGGGGTTTACAACTTTTTGTATATAATTGTATAGTAGAGTTTACTCAAATTGGGGGTTTACAACTTTTTGTATATAATTATAGTAGTGTTTACTCAAAACGAGGGTTTACAACTTCTTGTATATAATAGTAGTAGAGTTTTTACTCAAAACAGGGTTTACATCTTTTTGTGTATAATTGTAATAGAGTTTACTTAAAACGGGGTTTACAACTTTTTGTATATAATTGTAAAGTAGAGTTTACTCAAAACGGGGGTTTACAACTTTTTTGTATAAAGAATTATAGTAGAGTTTACTCAAAATGGGTTTACAACTTTTTGTATATAATTGTAGTAGAGTTTACTCAAAATGGGGTTTACAACTTTTTGTATATAATTGTAGTAGAGTTAACTCAAAAAAAGGATTTAAAACTTTTTGTATATAATTGTATAGTAGAGTTTACTCAAATGAGGGGTCTAAAACTTTTATGTATATAAAATTATAATAGAGTTTACTCAAAAAAAGGTTTACAACTTTTTGTATATAATTGTAATAAAGTTTACTCAAAACGGGGGTTTACAACTTTTTGTATATAATTGTAGTAGAGTTTACTCAAAACGGGGGTTTACAACTTTTCAATTTTGGTCCTGGTTTTTCTCCGGACACAATTTTGGTCCTTTAAGTGATTTTCTTTGCGAAAATGGTCCTGAACGCCAGAAAATGCTGACTGGACAACTTTTCCGGCCCAAAAAATTTTCCATTTTAGTTAAAAACTCCAACAGTTCGGACTTCAATTTGATGGCCTTTTGCATCTTCTTTGTGATGCATGCATTGTGGAGGAATTGTCGATTCTCGTGACCATTATGTGGTATGTATATATGGAAGCTAGGTTCGATGTTCGTGGTTATATGATGACAAAACATTAATGGTCTGATCACAAGTGCGCAGGAAGAAGCAGTGGTATTAATTCATTCTCTGAGGGCACATTTGTTTAGGGCGGCTCCGGTTTGCTGGCCCTCATCTTGGGAGCCTCCTCCACAAGGGGTTCTGAAGGTTAACACGAATGCAGCTAGGGGTGGAAGACCGAAGATGCATCGGCCATTGGAGTTTTATTTCGTAATCATGAGAGGTTTAAAGAGGATGCTTTCATGCAGTGGATATTGGGGAATTTGGATGTGGAGTCTTTGGAGCTTACAGTGGTCCTCCAGGCCTTATCCTTAGCAGCGTCTTTGGGGTTATCTCGGATTACCGTTGAGACATACTATTTGTCTTGCATTCAGCATATATATTCAAGACAACTTTAGGATGTTTGGTTTCTAATTGTTTAAGTTTGGCTATGGGTTTTTCGTTGTGTTCATTTAAGTTTATTAAGTTGTCGGATAATAGGCCGGCTCAGTATTGTCTGCGACTGGTCTAGTTAGCTAGGTTCCACTGTCTAATGTTTAGGACGCACGTCTTTTAGATATTACGTAAAAAAAATTGCATACCTCTAAACAAGGACGGAGCTTCCTTATGGGCTAAGGGGGGCTAAGCCCCACCCGGCCCTTTTTATTTTTTTCTATATAGTATGTATGTCTAGCCCACCAACTCATCAGTCCACTAGATAATTAGCCTTACAGCCCACCTAATTAACCTGAGCCACTAAAAGTATATTTTTACCAAAAAGATGATTCCGTTGACATCACACTTTTATTTCCGACACCCCTATAATTTCAAGCATTTAATACATTACTTCAAGCACAATGAAAATAAAGTGAGTGATGACAATGATGTTATAGTTACAAAAATGTCATGTGTGAATAACGTCTTATCTAATGAATTGACACTGGAGTTAACGTTTATAGTGTGGTGTGGGAAGTAAAAAAAAATACATCATAAAGTATAAATAAATTATGCCGTATGAATAACATTGAAAAATAAAATTGTCAGTCCACCTGACAAAAAATTCCTGGCTTCATCCTTGCCTCTAAAATAAAATGAAAACATTTACTTTTTGTATTTTTGCAAACAATTAACTTCAACAAAAAATTGCGATTGATTGTTATAAGCAATGGAGATTGCGATGAAAAATGCAAATGTGACGTGTATGATTGAACTACTACACATATGCATGTCTGATGTTTTTTTTTCCGGATAAAACTCGAAATCCAGAGAGGAGACGTCACAGTTGGTATCAGAGACCTTAAGTTTCTTAAGATAAGATTATCAAAGCCCCTTAAGTTCTCCAGCTAATCAATCCTCCTTAACTATATAACACTAGACCATATTCAATCCTCATAAATGTATATTTTATGCTATGTATGGAAAAATTCTAAAATTAAAATTGTAAAGTTTTTTTTTTGAAGGATAATTGAAATGTCAAGTATTTCAAAATACGTATACAATTCAAAAAATTCAGAAACTTTCATAGAGAATTTCAACTTTTGATAAAACTCAATTACTTAATACATAAATGTTTAAGTTGCAAGAATCTTAATTGCAATATTAATGCTTATATATAAGCATAGGAGATGGCAATTCTAAAAGAATTTGTGGCAGCAAAAGTGAAAAAAGCATCTAATGAAAAATAGAAGAAATTATCACAATCTGAGCATGAAATATCAACGCAGTAGTTGTTGGATTAACAGAGCTGCAGGCATCCATGCCATCCACGGCGAGGCAGGTAACATTAATGTATAAACCGCATGCTGCTCCATTCCCCATACATACTCAGGAACCGCTACCACATTTGTGGTGCTCGTGATTTCACACGAATGGCCTGCGTCGATCGATCAATACACAATAAAATTAGAAAATTATTAAATCATAATAATTCAAGCAAATTTTTTTTGGTGAAGAAATAGAGTTTTAGTACCAGCTCCGACATCAGACTGTACTGTACCAGATTACTCCACAGAATCCACGCAGCTGATCTGCCTTCAGCTGAGTTTCTAGATTTCCAGATTATAAGCTTTGAATATTCAGCAAGTCCAGACATAAATGAAACTTGCTCTGCTGAACTGGTTTAGTGAACATATCAGCAGGATTATCCTTGGTGTTAACCTTATTCACTTGAACCCTCTTCTCATTTCTCAGAATATGATATCTCACATCAATATGCTTGGTTCTCTCATTATGAACCTAATCCTTAGCTAGACAAATTGCACTCAAACTGTCACAATAAATCTCAACTTGATCCTGATGTAACCCTAAATCACTGACTAGTCCCTTCAACCAGATACCCATCTTGGCTGCTTCAGTAAAGCCATATATTCTGCCTCAGTAGTTGATAAAGCCACTGTTGCCTGAAGAGTTGCTTTCCAGCTAACAACTGAATTCCCTAGTGTGAAAACATAACCAGTCATTGATTTCCAACTATCCACATCACCTGTATAATCAACATCATAGTACCCTGTGATCAGTCCTTGAGTATCACCTCCATAAATGAGACCAACATCAGTTGTACCCCTAAGGTACCTGAACATTTTTTTCACAGCTTTCCAGTGTTCCTTTCCAGGTTAAGCCATGAACCTGCTAACAACACTGACTGCATGAGCCAAATCAGGCCTAGTGCATACCATGACATACATCAGACTACCAACTACACTATCATAGGGAACTTTTGACATATGCTCCTACTCCTCTGCTGATTATGAAGCATAAACAAACAAATGAACATTTGATTCCATAGGAGTATCTATTGGTTTTGCAGCAGACATGCCAAATCGGGCCAACATCTTCTGTATATAACCCTGCTGAGACAAGAACAACTTCTTCTGACTCCTATCTCTCCAAATCTCCATCCCCAAAATCTTTTTGGCTGCACCCAAATCCTTCATTTCAAACTCAGCACTTAGAAGGTTCTTTAGATTTTGAACACCAGACTTCTTTTCAGCAGCTATCAACATATCATCCACATATAGGACAAGACAGATATGTGATCCATCTTTCAGTTGATTGTGATACACATAACAGTTATATGGACTTCTATTATAACCCATCTGGATCATATAACTGTCAAACCTTTTGTACCACTGCCTAGGAGCTTGTTTCAATCCATAACAAAGACCTCTTCAACTTGCACACAAAATCTTCCTTGCCAGAAACTTGAAATCCCTCTGGCCGAGTCATGTATATCTCCTTATCTACCTCACCATGTAGAAAGGTTGTCTTCACATCTAACTGCTCAAGTTCAAGATCCTGCTGTGCCACCATTGTTAGTAACACTCTGATTGAAGTGTGTCTGACCACTGGTGAGAATATCTCATCAAAGTCTACCCCTTCTTTCTGACTGAACCCTCTTGCAACCAAATGTGCCTTATACTTGACCCCTTCTGCCTCAGTCATTCCTTCCTTCTTCTTGAAAATCCACTTGCAAGTAACAACTCTCCTATCAGCTGGATGTTTAACTAGATCCCAAGTCTGATTCTTCAATAATGACTCCATTTCATCTCTCATGGAAGCAAGCCATTGAGATGCTTCAGAACATGTCATTGCTTCCCTATAAGTAAAAGGTTCAAAACCATCCACTTCTTCTGCAACCTGAAGTGCATATCCAATCATATCATCAAAGTCGTACCTCTTGGGAGGTACCCCAACATTTGATCTTCTAGCTCTGCTGACAACTATACTCTACTGACCAATGTTTGTTTAATGCTCACGATCCTTGTTCGTAGATCGCTTGGATCAGACTACGGTTCAAAGAAACAGATCAGATGAGTGCTGACTTGGATCAGCTGATTGTTGCATATCAGCTGACTCAACTTGAAGCTCTACCTGTTTCTCAGCCATCTCAGATTCAGCACTGGTTTCAGATTCAGCAGACCTCTTCACTGATAAGTTAATCATAGAATTCTCATCAAAGACCATATCTCTACTTAGTATGACCCTGGACTCTACTGATGACCAAATTCTATAACCCTTAACTCCATCTTCATACCCCACAAACACTCCCTTCTTGGGCCTTGGTTACAGCTTCCCTTCACTCACTTGATAGTATAACGTGCTTCCAAAAACCTTTAGAACTGAGTAATCAGCAGGCTTGCCTGACCACATCTCAAATTGTGTCTTGAGATTGATCCATGTGTGAGGATGATGACGGTCAACTTGGTATCATATTTTACCATCAACTTACCATAGATTTGTGTTCTCAATAGTGATAATATGTATGAAATCATAGGTTAATTAGCTAATTGTGATTAAGCCACGTCCGGGGTGACTAAATTGGTATTATGCATATTAACCGTGTATTTTATGCATTATTTGCCATAAATAGAAGCTACTATGTGGGCTATGGTTTTATTGACAGATGTACGAGTGTTTGGAGCATAATTTGGGCTGAATGTGAGAGTCAATCGATAAATAACTGAACAGAGCTGAAGGTTGAAGTGTTTCGAGCAGAGATTGGACCCGAGAATCTGATTGGTGATCTTGAAATGCAGATTCCGAAGCCTTAAAAGTCGAATTGGGCTTGGACTTCTACATGAAAGCTGTAGGTCTTGAAACGAGGATTCCATCGCACTTTGGATCACTTAAATCGGAGTTACGTAGGCTAAGTTAGGGTCCAAATACCGAAGCTGATGAAAGGATTGTGTTAAGGGTGAATTTATACGATTTATAACGCTATATTCTATGATATTTTTCCCCGTATTTGTACTAAATTGCATAAGAAACGTGTGTTTAATGAATATATTGAGTAAATGATATTTCTAAAGAGTTAATCGCAAAATAGGTTGATTTATGTGCTTTAATCATGTTTTTACGACTATTTGAGCGATATTACATTTTGTGGTGTTTTTATATGATGTAAATACATTTTTCAAGGCTCAAATGATGATCAAAAGAGATAAGAGTCGAAATATATGGTGATTGAAAGAGATAATGAAGGAATTGACAAGATGAAAAGAGATAGAGATCAAAGAAATCAAGATTCGAACATTTGGACTGGCGTCCAGAATCTCCGTCCAGTGGACGGGCGTCTGGTGAATTGAACGAGCGTCCAGGGATGGAAAGTTGATTCAGGAATTTTGGACGCTGAGGTGGACGTTGCATGGACGAGCGTTTGGTCATGACTCGGCCCGATTTGAAGTTCATATGAAGAGTGGACGGGCGTTCACCTATCCAGACGGGCGTCCGGTAGCCGACTTAGCGAAACCGACTTAGAGATCTATAAATATGCGGCTGTTCTCAACCCTAAGGATACCATACACTCATTATTCAAAACCCTAACCCTAGGGGCGGCTTTAGGCTGCGTTTTTCTTCCTTTTATTCCAGTTTTTATGCACTTTAGATCTAGATTAAATTAGTTATCTTTTTATGCACTATTTCTGCAAATTCGAGTTGCTGAGGATGTTTAGAGGCTAAAAGCTTCATCAAACGAGTATTGTGAAGCCATCCAACGATTGTTGATTTCGTTTTCTTCGGTTGTACTGTGAGTTTTTATTTAAAGGTTGTTTCTTATTCATGTTTATTACGTTTAATTGCTTTTACATTGGAAGATATGCATGTGTGATTGTTTATTGTTGATGGAAATCTTAATAAACCCTAGATCATCATGAATAAGAATAGTAATTCGAATCTATCATAACGGAAGTTAATAGGTTTAATTGCTAGATTGTGAACATAAAGTTTACACCTTTGGTTAGAAAACGCATTAATCTTGCATTGGAAGATATTAGATTAATAGATGAACTTTCTAAGGAATTAGGGTTCATGTTTAGATAAGGTGAATCACAACCTAGATAAAAACCACAATATAATCGAGATAGGAAATCAATGCTTGTTGGATAGGTGGATCAATCCTCGTTTGCTCGTTATACACTTGATTTAAATCCTTAAAACTTGAATTTGTTTAGTAGTTTACTTTTATTTGCATCTTAGTTTAGTTAGTTTAAATTGATTCGCAGCCCGTATCCTTCCTAGCTTTGGATTATATCCTCTGTCTAGTTTTATTTTCTGTTTTGTTTGGTTTTTATTCACTGTTTAGATTAGTTTCGTGACATAGGTTAGTTAGTTAAACAAAAACTAGGGTTAGCAATCGCCAGTTCCCCGTAAGATCGACCCGGCATTAACCACTATTACTACGATCCTTATACTTGAGGTTAACCGGATTATTACTTGTTTATTTTGTGTTGATAAAATCCGTGACAAGTTTTTGGCGCCGTTGCCGGGGAACCGGACGGTTGTCTAGTTTTTGTTTTTCGTTTTTTTTTCTGTTTGCTTGTGTTTTTCCTGTTTTTATCTCGTTTTAAATTCCTGTTTTTAGTTGATAATTGTTTTAGGTAATTGTTAAGTAGATAATTAGGGTTTAGTTAGGGTTTAAGACCTTCCCTTAGTAATTTCCTTTGAGATTAGATCGTCTTTCTTTCTATTTTTCTGTCTTTCTGTCTTACCTTCTTTTCTTTTCTGCAAATTACTGCTTATGTTCTAGTTTTCCCGCTACCAAACGGGCGTCTAGGATCTTGGACGCCCGTCCGCTGGAAAATTATCAATTCTGTTCTGTTTTTATTCACTTAGACGAGCGTCCATAAGATTTGGACGCCCGTTCAAGTATTCTGCCTTTCAGACGAGCATTTGGACCACTAAACGCCCGTCCAGTCCAAATTCCACCCGGACGCCCGTCCAAACCCTTGGACGTCCGTCCGGTCCCTTTTTCTTCAATAATTTTATTTCTTTTTCTTCTTTCCCTCTCTTTTCTTTAGGCTTTTAATTTTTAGTTAGGCTTTTAATTTCTTAGTTTTTTTTGGGCTTCTTTTCACTTGTTTTTGGTCCGGTTTATGCAAACTCGGAGTCAAAAGGGACCGTTATTATACACCCCTGACCCCGAGCGAACCGTAGTCCGGCCGAACAGGCGGATTTTCCGTTCTGCGGTTCTGGCAGACAGAGCCGAGCAAAATCTTGAAGATCAATTAGCGAAGGAAATCACTGATTTCGTGATAATGGCCGCTAACAATAGACGTACGTTGGCAGACTACGCCATGCCTGGCGAAGTCAAAGTCAACCCGGCTATTGTTATCCCAGCCATTACCGCACAAACCTTTGAGCTAAAGCCGGGACTTATCCAGATGATGCAGCATGCATCAATCTTTCATGGCTATCAATCAGAGAATCCGCATACCCACTTACATACATTCTTGGAGATATGCGGCACTACACGCATCCAAGGAGTAAATGAGGATGCGATCAAACTTAAACTATTTCCATTTTCTTTGAAAGGAGAGGCTAAAGAGTGGTACACCTCTCTCCCATCTGAATCTATCACCACCTGGGCAGAACTCGAAAAGGAGTTCTTGAGTCAATATTTTCCACCTTCTAAGACGGCCCAGTGTTTAAATGAAATATTCACTTTCTATCAGAAAGAGAATGAATCTTTCTTCGAATGTTGGAAGAGATTCAAGTCTCTTCTTAGAAAGTGTCCCCACCATGGCTTGCCTTTGAAAGGCAAGTCAATACATTCATTCTTGAGTGGATTGACCGAGCTCACCAAGGGCATGGTCAATAGTTCTTCTGGTGGGGCATTTCTGAAGAAAACACCTGAAGAGGGATGGGCATTGTTTGAGGACATTGCAAAGTACAACTACGCCCCCTCTTATCAAGCAATTCAAGCACCTCCTCCTCCGAAGGTTGAGGAAGTTAACGTGCAAAGTTTGATCGCCATGCTGCAGAAGCAGATGGCAACATCTCAAGCTCCAAATCCGATAAATCAAACTTCTTCTTTTCCACAGAACCCTCAGGTTCATGATCGTGAAAATTGTCGCCGATTGGTCATATGAATGGCCAGTGTCAATTTATTCCCCCTGCACCTTATCAAGTGAATGCTGTTCATGATTATGGACAGTACAATCAAGTCACATGTCAGAATTGTGACGAGGTGGGGCACACTTCTAAGTTCTGTTCTATGAATGGACAGAACGCGGAAGTGAATGCATTCTATGGCCAGAACAATCCAAGGTTCAATCAGTTTCCTGGCCAGAACAATTTTCAAAACCAAGGGTTTAATCCATCTTCAAGTTTTAATCCTAATTCGAATTTTAATTCGAATCAGAATTTCAATAGAAACCCGGGGTTCAATCAGAACCAAAACTCGAATTTTTCCAATCCTACGCAAAAATTCAATCAGAATTGGCCTTCCAATTCAAACTCTCAATTTCAAAGTCGGCCCAGCCAGCCCTATTCTTCAAATTTCCAGAACTCTCAAGGCCCCTCCCAATCTACCAATCTTGAAGCTAAATTGGAGGAGCAAAGTAGATCAATGAAGAATCTAGAGAGACAAATTGGGCAACTGGCTGAACAGTTAGCTTCTAGACCCCCAGGGCAGCTGCCCAGTTTCACCGAGAAGAATCCAAAGGGTGGTCAAGTTGCTCAGGCTAACTTGAACAAAGGCCCATGTACTGACCTCGTACCATCAATTCAATACGGTAAAGAAGAGGCCAGTGCAATGAACCTCAGAAGTGGTACTCAAGTTAGTGATCCTTCCCATCCGGGAAACCACTAGCCCCTCCTGCCATTGATAAGGCAGGAGGGGAAGCTGAGCACCTACACTCCCCTCAACTGCAAGAGAAAACTCAGGTGGCTGATCCCCTGAGAGGTGAAGAATTTGAAGATCCTCAAGTGGCTGATCCCTTGAGAACTGAAAAAGCAAACGAAAGTCAGGAGGCTGATCCCCTGACTACAAAAAAATCTGAAAAAAGTCATTCGATGGAAAGATCTCGGAAGACAAAGTCGTAAGTGCATCCTCAAAGAAAGTCTTTTCGAGAATGACCTTAAGAAGCTTCCATTTCCACCGAGAAAGAGCAACATTCCCTTGATTGAGGACAAAAAGTACGAGAAGGTCTTTGAACCTTTTGAAAAATACTCTGTAAATCTTCCACTATCGATGTCTTAGTTGAGATGCCTAAGTATTCAAAATTCATCAAGGATGTTGTATCTTGAAAAAAAGAAGTTAGCAGGCATGGAAAGGCAAATTGGTGAGGATTGCTCCATGATTAATTATGAAGACTTACCAATTAAAAGAGGTGACCCTGGCAAATTCGTACTTACAGTATTAATGGGAGGTCTAGTCTTCCCTAATTCTTTGTGTGATCTAGGTGCCTCTATAAGCCTTATGCCAATGTCTGTATGCAAACAGCTCGGTTTACAAAGCCTTCTAGAACCCACTACTATGAGTTTACAATTCGCGGATAGATCTTCTAAGAAAGCCTCAGGGATCCTGAAAGACGTTTTGGTTCAGATTGATAGATTTACTTTTCCAGTTGATTGGTATGTTTTAGATATGGAGAAAGATGAAAACGTCCCCCTGATTCTTGGAAGACCTTTCTTATCTACAGCTAGAGCCCTCATCGACTGCGATGGTGGGCAGGTGACTATCCGAGTTGGTGATCAAGAGGTGAGTTACAATGTCTTAAAATCCATTCAAGTACCCTCTGGCCCTCCAACCGGCTTTTCCATTGATTATATGACGGATGATTTCACCGACTATATGGATAAGCAATTCATGGCTGTAGAAGCGGAGTATGAGCGATTGGTTGATAATCTAAATACTCATGGTGTGGTAAATCTAGATCAATTAGCAGCTGATTTTGAGGAAGAATTGTTGGAAGGAGAAGCTTTGGCAGTGGGACCACGGAGTAAACTCAGTGATATTGAGTTGAAAAGTGGAGATCTCAAGTCGAGTTTAGAGGACCCCCCTGCGGATTTAATGTTGAAGCCGTTGCCTAAACATCTTAAGTATGTGTTTTTAAGAGAAGGTGACAAGCTTCCATTGATTATATCTGCCAAGCTTTCTCGTTTAGAGTAAATGAAACTTATCAACGTCTTGAAGAAAAATGAAAAAGCCTTTGGTTGGCAGGTAGGAGATATCAGAGGGATATCTCCGGACATCTGTATGCACAAGATCAAGACGAATGAGGGTGCCAAATGTGTACGACAGCCCCAGAGGAGGCTAAACCCTTATATGCAAGAGGTCGTAAAAAAGAAAATCATCAAACTTTTGGACATGGGAATCATTTATGCCATCGCGGATAGTGAATGGGTTTCCCCGACTCAAGTAGTTCCCAAGAAAGGTGGAATTACAATTGAGAAGAATGAGAAGGGAGAGGAGATATCTTTGAGACTTGTCACTGGTTACAGAGTCTGCATCGATTATCGGAAGCTCAATGAGGTAACCATGAAAGATCACTTTCCCCTTCCATTCATTGATCAGATGCTTGAGCGTCTGGCGGGACATGCATTCTACTGCTTCCTAGATGGATATTCAGGATACTTCCAGATACCCATTGATCCAGCTGACCAAGAAAAGACCACTTTTACCTGCCCTTATGGTACATTCGCCTACAGGCGGATGCCATTTGGTCTCTGCAATGCCCCAGCTACTTTTCAGCGATGCATGCTAGCTATCTTTGACGGGCTTGTAGAAAAATGTATGGAAATTTTTATGGACGATTTTTCGGTTTTTGGTCAGTCTTTTGATGATTGCCTTGACAATCTTGATCAAGTGTTATCCAGATGTGTGGAAAAGAACTTGGTACTCAATTGGGAAAAATGCCATTTCATGGTAGATGAGGGAATAGTTCTTGGCCACAAAATCTCCGCCAAAGGTATTGAAGTTGACAGGGCAAAAGTGGAAGCTATTGAGAAAATGAGCTATCCTAAGAATGTGCGTGAAGTTAGAGGTTTTCTTGGACATGTCGGTTTCTACAGAAGATTCATTCAAGACTTCTCCAAGATAGCCAAGCCCCTGTCTACTTTACTGAAGGAAGACGTTGAATTTAATTTTGATGAGAGCTGCAAGCAAGCGTTTGAGGAGCTTAAGGATCGTTTAATATCCGCTCCGATTCTTATATCGCTTTCGATGGAACCTACCTTTCGAGCTTATGTGCGGCGCGATCAAACTATGCGATTTAGTCTTTTTCAGGACAAAAGATCAAGGGAAGTTCTAGCCCATCTATTACGCTTGACCACACATTGAACCCCTCTCAAGTTAACTATACCACTCACCGAAAAGGAGCTTTTGGCCGTAGTTTTGCTATGGACAAGTTCCGTGAGTTACTTGTTAGGAGCTCAAGTGATTGTGTGGATCGATCACGCCGCTTGCGGTATCGATGACTAAGAAAGAAGCTAAACGCGTCTACTACGTTGGATATTGACCTACAAGAGTTCGACGTTCAAATTAAGGACAAAAAAGGCGTTGAAAACGTAGTGGCTGATCACGTTTCTAGAATGTTAAGTGATGAAAAGGATGCTCGGATGATATAGACCTTTACTTTCCTCTAGAGAACATCATCTTGATAGACGGATGTCCTCCTGATGTCCCATGGTATTCTTCCATAGTAAATTACCTTCATGCCCGTTATCTCGATCCAGAAATGTCTTATCAGGAGAAGAAAAAGTTCTTCTCTGATGTGAAATATTTCGTTTGGGATGAACCTTATCTTTTTAGGATCTGTAAAGATGGTCTGCTTAGGAGATGTGTTCCGGAGTCTGAGCAACGTGATATCATTGAGCAGTGCCACAGTGGACCCACTGGAGGTCACTTAACTGTTGCTAAGATCTTCCAATCCGGTTTCTATTGGCCTACGATCTTTAAGGATACAGAAGCTTTCTGTAAAGCTTGTGATAGGTGCCAGAGGACCGGTACTCTGACAAGGCGGTTTGACATGCCTTTGAAACCCATCCTAGAATGCGAGGTTTTTTATGTATGGGGTATCGATTTTATGGGACCATTTCCATCATCTTGCGGTAACAAATACATCTTAGTCTGCGTAGATTACATGTCTAAATGGGTGGAGGCTCAAGCCACTCCTCACAATGATCATAAGACGGTAATGAAGTTTTTAAAGAAGAACATCTTTGTGAGATTTGGATGTCCACGTGCCTTGATCAGTGATGAAGGGACACATTTCTGCAACCGACCCCTAGAGAAAGTGCTTGAAAAATATGGTGTCCGTCATAAGACAGGCACACCATATCATCCGATGACTAGTGGTCAGGTTGAGAGCAGCAACCAAAGTATCAAAAAAATCCTGGAGAAAACAGTCAACAGCCATAGAAAGGACTGGAGTTTGAAATTAGATGATGTACTTTGGGCATACAGAACTGCTTATAAAACTCCTATGGGTACATCTCCATATCAAATGGTCAATGGAAAGCCATGTCATCTGCCTGTCGAGTTAGAGCATAGAGCCTATTGGGCTACAAAGTTTCTGAACTTTGATTCCCAATCTTGTGGACAACATCGACTGCAGCAGTTACATGAGCTAGACGAATTCAGACTCCAGGCCTATGAAAGCGCCAGGATTAGTAAAGATAAGATGATGCTACTCCACGATGCTAAGATTAAGAAGAGAGAATTCCATGTCGGCGAGCAAGTTCTTCTATACAACTCTAGGTTACATTTGTTTCCTGGAAAGTTGAGGACACGTTGGTCCGGCCCTTTCGAGATTCTCCAAATCATTCCTGGAGGCGTTCTAGAACTTCATGGTTATAGTGGTGACCCGTTTCGAGTGAATGGCCAAAGGTGCAAGCACTATATTGGTGAACCTAAAGAGAAACCTTTGAATGTCCGTTGCCTCGATATCCTCGGGTGTGGTGCTACGGAAGTCGAAGAATTCGACGAGTTTTCACCCAACCTGTTTTCAGAGGATGGTGGTAGTGATCATTCTGCAGAAGTTCTAGCTGGTAGTTGGGATATGGAAGAATTGGAGAGGGAGCGTCAGCTGAAGCGTCATCAGAGGGCTCAGAGAATGAAGAAGTCACCCATGGGGAAGTTCAAGCGTATTTGGAAAGCTATTAAAGATTTCACCCCATGCGTGAGATCTTTGTTTCTGCACCACACTCTCGATCGAGCTTACACGAGGTAGTGGCTGGCAGAAAAGTCAAATGGCCTGATCCAGGCTGAGTTTTCAACGGTGTCGAGCTAACGACATTAACCAACAGCGCTACTAGGAGGCATCCTAGATATCCCTTATTATATTAGTTAACTTCTGTTTATGCTGTTAGTGTTATATTTATTTAAGTTTTAGTTTAATTAAGTTTTAGTTGACTAAGTTTTTCTGTTTACATCTGTCAGTTAGTTTGCGTTTTAGATATGGATTACGGAGTTCTTCCTGAGGAGTTCCCCATCATTAGTCGGATCCCAGCGATTCTGATGGTGATGGACCGGGGAGGCACTATAGTCTTGCACGTAGATTTTGAGCTTAGTACCCGCACGAAGACCATCACCTATCTTCTCATTGTCCCCATTGTTCGGGAGGTAGTGACTTCACTCTTGAGGAGCTACTGAGGAAGCTATAGGGCGTCCATATACGGTCCTAAATGACCCTATCTTTGTGAGATCTAGTGGCTGGTACTACAGAGCTTCACATTTTAGAGGTTTAGAGGTATTTGGAGATGACTGGGGCGTACAAGGCGACTATGATTTCCCTCCCGCTATTGATATGCTTCGTCGTCTCATCCGTTTGGTGGATTGGGGACGAGATTTATGCAGACTAGCGTTAGTTAGGTTTGTTTAAGTCGAGCAAACGACGTAAAACAAAAGCGCTTGGTGGGAGGCAACCCACTGTTCTCTATTTGTTTTTATTTATTTTCTAGAAATTTTATGTACTTCGTTTGATTTTTATTTGTAGTTTTGAAGTTTTATTTAAGTTTAATAAGAGATGAAATTTTGAATTTGAGTTATATGGGAATTTTATGATTTTTGTGCATTTTCTGCTTGAGGCCCGCCCGAACTCGGGCGCCCGTCCGCCATGACCAATTAGTGGGACGAACGTCCACTACGCGACGACGCCCGTCGATTTATTCCTCCATCTCTGTATGTGATTTAAACATTTGGACGAGCGTCTACTAAACTGGACGCCCGTCCAGTTCATCTGATTCCCCAGTGGACGCCCGTCCGCTGAGTTGGACGAGCGTCCACCCTCTGTCTATATATACTCCCTCCTTCGATGAACACTCAATTTTCAGACTTTTCAAACGCCAAAAACGGTTTCTCTTCCTCTTTTTGCCCTAAATTCCTTCATTCTAAACCATTTTGAGCGATTCCAAGTGCTATAGGCCGCATTTGATACCCTCTCTTTGATTATCATAACCAAATTCCTCAACAAACCATATTTTTGGAGAATCAGACCCCTTTGAAGTCCGACTTTTTAGGAAAAAGATTCGATTTTGGAGCCCACATTGGTGTTGTTTGGACTCGTTCTCAACTCGATCAACATCTACTCACCCTACTTGGTAAGTTAGTCACAACTTTTCTAGATTTCATTCACGTTTTTGCGAGTTCGATCTTTGTGTCGGCTCGTTCACTTGAATACTACCTTAATTCGTTTTTTTTTTCTGGTTTTGTGTTTCTTTTTGCTTTGTTTTGGTGATATGGTGTTGTGATGGGTGATGAATGGGGTTGTTTGGTGATGGTTATGGTTGTGGTTGTGGTTTGGTTGATTTGAAATCCCGCTTTGGATGTTAAACGGGTGTCTTTTGTGGTGAATTGGGATTGTTTTTGTGTAGTCTAGGCTTGAAAATGGTTCATAAGAAAGCAGTCGTGAAGAGACACGGTAAGGAAGTGGCCCGGGAGGCGGGAAAGAAACGCAAGGAGTTTGATCCCACCTTAGTTGATCCTAACCGGGGTGTGAGTATTCGTGAGCAACCCCATAGAGCCACCCAAACTAGGGCAACCTTAAGTGATGAACCAACCTCGGATTCTGAGATGGACGACGATATTCCTTTAGTACGGATGCCTAGAGCTCAGAAAGGCGGAGCCTCGTCTAGGGTTGAGGAGGTTGTAGAAGCTACACGGGAAGATGAGCCGGTTGAACCTAGGGCTGCTCCACCTAGAAAGAAATCCAAAACCGTACCCCCTATGCCTTTGCCCCATAGATTCGTGAACCCTAGAGCTCACGATGCGTATAAACAGCACTATTTCTCGAGGACGATGTTGATAGAAAGGGCCACTTTGGAGGCAAAGGTTGATCCCGGGTTTGTCAAGCTGTTAAGGGATCGGAAATGGGACGCTTTGATGACGATTCCAACTACCCCGGTCAATAGTTCTTTGGTTCGGGAGTTTTATGCCAATTGTTCAGAAACCGACTTGGAAACAAAGGTAGTTGTAGTTCGAGGAGTCCACGTTCCGTTTACGCCGGAGGTGATCAATGCAAAGTATGGGTTGGCGGCTTTTGAGGGTCGGGATTACAAGGAGGAGATTTTACATAGGCAGAGTTTGGGGCAGGATCCCTTGGAGGAGTTGAGGTTGCGAGTTTGCCCGGATGTGGCGTGGACGTTACGGCCGGGAGGCGACCGGAAGGAGTTGGTTACCACGACCTGGACGGAGGATTGGAAAGTCCAGTGTCGCTTTATTCAGAATCGGTTGTTGCCTAAGAACAACCTGACACACTTTCATATTGGTGACCTAGGCATGTTATATGCATTGACATTTGGCTTGAATGTGGATGTGGGACAAGCCTTGTATGACGAGATATCGATTAATCAGAAGGTTTACACGCGGAGCTTGATCGTCCCTCATCTTATCCACAGTTTGTGTATCGATGCCGGTGTGCCTGAGTATGGAGCCGATCACAAGCCGAAGAACCCGAGGCCTTTACAAAGGGAAAAGGGTAAGTCTTCGGGACATTCTGAGCCGGAGGCCCCGCAGGAGCCTGGTTCTTCGGCACCGCCTCGTGCATCCTCCCGTCCTACTTTATCTCCCGCAGTTAGGATGCGGTTGAGCATGGCCAATAGTTTCCGGGAATGGCTGGGTGATATCCGTGATACGCAGAACAACATTTTGTCTATTCTTCAATGTATCTGTGAGGGCCGGCAGCCGAGGGACGACAGATCCTTCAATCCGAGCTCCGTTGATTATCTCTTTGCTGATGAGATCGAGCAGGTCATTGCGGATGTTCTACACGACTCTGAGTCCTCTTCAGATGAGGAGCAGCCTGACTCGGAAGCTAGGGCTACGGCACCACCTTCTGGACCCTCCTCTGATCCTCCGGCCGATGATTCTGCGACACCGAGCCAGCCTTGATTTTATTTTTCTGATTCTAGTTTTTCTTCTTCTTTGATTCGATGGATGTATGTTATTGTCACTTTTTCTTATATGATTCGTTGTAATTTTGATATTGCTACTCTTCATTTTCGATGGATCATGTAAGCCATAAGGCACCCGTACTTTCACTTCTACTGTGTTTATACTTTCTGGATGTATTGAATGCTTTAAATTTTGCTTTATCTTCATTTTTGATATCTCTTTTCGTTCTGGTATAATTCCCCGTTTTCCCCGAGATGGTTCCATGTTTGTCCAGACGTGCAGGTATATTTTTAGCGGTTTCGTCGGGCTACATTGTCTGGTTACGCGTTCTAAGTGTCATTATGTAGGCTCCGGCCTGGCCGACGATTCGAGTTTCGATTTAAATCAGCTAAGTCTTTTCCTTTTTCTTTCGTTCTGCACAACATGAGGACATGTTGATTTTTTTAGTGTGGGGGAGGGGAATGTTTCGATATGTATCTACACATTTGCTTAATTTGATATGTTTCTATGCAAAATGAGCTAAAATTTTCGAAATTTTTTCGACACTTTTGTTTTTGTTTTGTCCCGAGTAGGCAATTCAATTCAATGTTCGTTATTTTTATAGTCATCCAAGCTATATATCATATGTTTAGTAAGTTAGTTGTTTCACCTAAGAACTATTTTTCACGAGCCATAGTGAATGATGAGCTATTTTACAAAGTTATACCCCGCTTGGACGAGTGATTTCTGATTTTCTTATAAGTCATGTGCTTAGTGCTACGTATATATCTTGAGATTTATGATAGTCTGTATTTAGATCCGAAGTATGTTATACTGTGAATATCTTAGGTTTGAATGTGATAAGTAACACGTAACTTATTGTCAAATGGAAAAGTTGAATTAAATGAATTAATTGGGTGTGTCGGAAGCTGGTCGATGATTTGAGTGCGATAGGGTATACCACGTATGTCCTATACCACTATGATGACTAAAAGCTCACGACAGTCAGAAGAAGCTGCCTTATGATTTGAGTAAGGTAGGGTATATCTCGAATATCCTATTCTGCTATGACAGGGCAATAGCTCATTCTGATGTGTGTTTAAAAGTGAAAAAGTTGAATCAACTTGAATAAGAATTGTTATGAATTGAATAAGTATATAAGACTAAGTTATCGTCTATCTTAACCCCAGTAGAAACTGAAAGATATGTTGTAGGGATTATCCTCTGAGTATTTTCAGAAAGGCCCTAGATATATTCGATCATTCTTTTCGGGATATTTCACGCTTGTAGGGTGCACCTTATGAGTGTCATTTATTGCTAGTCTACAAGGGGGTATTAGCTAGTTTTGCTTTGAGTTTCTCGAGTTTGGATTTAGTGGAAGTTTATTATGGCTATGCACACACACTGGTGAACTTCTGATTTATTGGATACGTGTTATATATGTTTAGATGTCTATCTTTTCTCGAGCCTTTATCTTTGTTTTGTTTTGCTCGGGACGAGCAAAAGCTTAAGTGTGGGGGAGTTGTTAAGGGTGAATTTATACGATTTATAACGCTATATTCTATGATATTTTTCCCCGTATTTGTACTAAATTGCATAAGAAACGTGTGTTTAATGAATATATTGAGTAAATGATATTTCTAAAGAGTTAATCGCAAAATAGGTTGATTTATGTGCTTTAATCATGTTTTTACGACTATTTGAGCGATATTACATTTTGTGGTGTTTTTATATGATGTAGATATATTTTTCAAGGCTCAAATGATGATCAAAAGAGATAAGAGTCAAAATATATGGTGATTGAAAGAGATAATGAAGGAATTGACAAGATGAAAAGAGATAGAGATCAAAGAAATCAAGATTTGAACATTTGGGTGGCGTCCGAATCTCAAATCCGGTGGGCCGGGCGTCGTGAATTGAGCAGCGTCCAGGATGGAAAGTTGATTGAGGAAGTTTGGATCTTGAGGTGGGCGTTGCATGGACGAAGCGTGCCTGGTCATGACTCGGCCCGATTTGAAGTTCATATGAAGAGTGGGCGGGCGTTCACCTATCCAGCACAGGCGTCCGTAGCCGACTTAGCGAAACCGACTTAGAGATCTATAAATATGCGGCTATTTCTCAACCCTAAGGATACCATACACTCATTATTCAAAACCCTAACCCTAGGGGCGGCTTTAGGCTGCGTTTTTCTTCCTTTTATTCCAGTTTTTATGCACTTTAGATCTAGATTAAATTAGTTATCTTTTTATGCACTATTTCTGCAAATTCGAGTTGCTGAGGATGTTTAGAGGCTAAAAGCTTCATCAAACGAGTATTGTGAAGCCATCCAACGATTGTTGATTTCGTTTTCTTCGTTTATCTTGTGAGTTTTTATTTAAAGGTTGTTTCTTATTCATGTTTATTACGTTTAATTGCTTTTACATCGGAAGATATGCATGTGTGATTGTTTATTGTTGATGGAAATCTTAACAAACCCTAGATCATCATGAATAAGAATAGTAATTCGAATCTATCATAACGGAAGTTAATAGGTTTAATTGCTAGATTGCGAACATAAAGTTTACACCTTTGGTTAGAAAACGCGTTAATCTTGCATTGGAAGATATTAGATTAATAGATGAACTTTCTAAGGAATTAGGGTTCATGTTTAGATTAGGTGAATCACAACCTAGATAAAAACCACAATATAATCGAGATAGGAAATCAATGCTTGTTGGATAGGTGGATCAATCCTCGTTTGCTCGTTATACACTTGATTTAAATCCTTAAAACTTGAATTTGTTTAGTAGTTTACTTTTATTTGCATCTTAGTTTAGTTAGTTTAAATTGATTCGCAGCCCGTATCCTTCCTAGCTTTGGATTATATCCTCTGTCTAGTTTTATTTTCTGTTTTGTTTGGTTTTTATTCACTGTTTAGATTAGTTTCGTGACATAGGTTAGTTAGTTAAACAAAAACTAGGGTTAGCAATCGCCAGTTCCCCGTAAGATCGACCCGGCATTAACCACTATTACTACGATCCTTATACTTGAGGTTAACCGGATTATTACTTGTTTATTTTGTGTTGATAAAATCCGTGACAGATTGGGCCTAGGGTAATCCAGAACCTTCCAAGTTAAGTCGGCAGAAGAAAAAAGTACAAAAATACCCTCAATTAATCGAGAGTATCCCCCGACTAATCGAGCACCAGAATCTTCCAGAAACGCGTTTTCTTGTCCTCCACGGATTGGGTTTACCCCTAAGTCAGTTTATACACCTATATAAAGCCATCAGAGCTGCGAAGTTGTATTCATTCATCCATTCCTTCATTCATTCAAAGATCTATTCATATACTAGATACAATGTAGTCTTTTGGGGAATAAAGTCTTCTTTTATTTTCTTATTTTCTTCTTGCAAATAAGTCATGAGTCTTTCATTATTGAATTGTGTTTGGTTTACGATCATCATGGATCGATTCGAATCGCCAAAGGGAAAGAGAATTGAGGAGTAGATCTGTTCTTCGTCATGGGTAACATCTATTCCAATGTTTTATTTCTTCTTAGATTCATGATTGTTCTTGTGATAGATATAGACTATGCTTGCATCTGATTGCGTGCAAAGCACTTACTAGCAATAGGACTAGGTCTATCGTAGTAGAGTACTGGCGAGTCAAGGTCGATCCCACAGAGACTCGTAAGAACGTCAAATTATCAAGATTGAGCTTGTCACAATTAACGGTCTACAACCAAATATAATCTAGACAGTAGTAAAATTGGTGCCACAAAATAACAAGGTTACGCTAGTTCACACGGAGTAAACAAGAGTTTCTAATGTATTAGTTCAATTATGAGTAATTAGTTATTCCCCCCACGCATGCAATAGTCCTCCCTATTGGTGAATTTTAATTCATTGTTCAGCTACGGGTACAACTCCTAACCCTATCTACTCCGACCATAGTAGTAGACAATCTATACGCAAGCTACCCTCCTTAATTGGTCCGTAATAGCACATACGCATAAATAACTAGAGCTGCCGGTATTGAGCGCTGACTCATTACGCTAACCCGCCTAGACAGCTATCGACATTGATTAGCACGTTCCTATGGTCCATCAAGATAATGTCCAAACTAGCACTTCACTATCAGTACTTCATGCTAATTTACGAAGACATGCAAATAGTTGATCAGGCTACTAACATGTAAATTAAATCTATCGATCAACGTAGCTGGGGCCGATTATCATGAACTAGTAATTTACTAGGTATCCAGATCTAGCGATATAGACCGTCACAGATCTAAAGAACGCAATCACTATTTCATGATTTCTTCACCAACGAATTAGATCTTTAACACATGGGGTAAAATAAACTAACTACTTAATTAAACTAAATAAACAATTAGCATATACTAGTCGAATAGAACAACGAAAGATCTACATCTTGGAAAAGACAAAAAATCGTACCCTCGAAGACGAGCGTAGATCTCCATCGGATCTCACCTTAGGCGGCGACTCCGTTGTCTCTCCGACCAGAACTCATAAAATAAAGAAAATAAAGAACAAAGAACTTTTATTTTATAATTTTGCCTTGAAATTTGTGTACTACAATTGTTACATTGAATTACGAGTGAAGCCTCTTATTTATAGCTACATAAACCGACTTAGAAACACCTAGATCTACCCCTCGTCCAAGAAAACGCGTTTCAGAAGATTCTGGAAGCTCGGTAAGGCGGCGGCAGACCTCGGTAAACCGGGGGTATTTTTGTCTTTTTTCCTCTGCCGACTTAGCTTGGAAGGTTCTGGAATACCCTAGGCCCAATCCTTTCGTTCAGTCCACTCCAGATTCGTCCTTGATGCTCAACCCAATATTTCGTTACCCGAAAATAATCAAATAATGCACGAAATAATATCGAAATAGGAAAATAAACGATAAGTGCAGATTTCTCGACTCACGAACCCGACATATGATATTCAACTTAAATGGTTCATATTTATAGGTCGAAACAACTACTTTTAGCTCATAATGGTAGAATGTTGATGCCATAGGATAGACTATTTTAAGCGTCATCAGCATCTAATCAACTATGAATTAATTAAACGAACCTTAATCTTTATTATTCGATTTGTTCATATTATACGCAGAATTATGGGTTGCGTTCTCTCGATTAGACGACGGTCTTTATCGACTAATCGAGACACCTAGTAAATCCTAATTCTGTGGTTCGGCGTCAACTACGTTGAACGACAGGATTAATTAAAACGATTAATTAGGTCTGGCCAATATAATATTTGTATATCGTAAATTAACATAAAGGACTGTTAGTGAAGTGTTAATTAGGACACAGTTTTGATGGATCCCTAGGAACGTGCTAGTCATAGTCGATAGCTGCTTAGGGAGGTTCTCGGTCTTGAGCCGGCATCTCTAAAACTTATTGCGTATGAACTAATACAACCAAGTAAGGAGGTTAGTAGCATATAGATTGTCTGTTGTCCTTACAGTGGAAGTAGATTGGGTTAGGAGATTGCACCCGTAGCTTAATTACGAACATGGATCAGATAAGGATTAAAGGAAATTAGTTGTGAATAGTTTGGTTACTGCCTCTTCAATATATGATTGACTATTGGTTTATTTGCATCTCTTTTATTGACTGTTTGAACATGTTGGTCAATGATCACCCCTATCCGGTTAACCTATGAATTGTGGTTGTGTTTTAACTTAATTAAATAATAGTCTTTGTGGGATCGACCTTGATTCGCCCTTGCTATACTACGATTGACCAAGTCCTCTTGCTAGTATTAACCGACTTACATGCGATCAATAGTGAAGTCTTTTGATGACGTAATAAATGCAGTTTGTGTTGCTTTCAATCGCTTTTTAGTTGTTTTAAATACCGAGTCAGTCGTTTACCTTCCGCTTTTTCTCTGATATTTGACCACGTAAGGCTTACGTATATAATTAGATTAAATTTTAATTATATGCTTGCCTGGCATTTTTTTCCAGATAAGGACTCGGTATCCGGGACAGGGGCGTCACAGTTTTTATAAGAATGAAAAATGTTTAGCCATATGTACAAGAAATCACCATATTGTGTGCGGGTATCAATTCAGCTTTTCTTTTTCTTCTAGTTTCCACGACACTTCTAATCTTCTTGCATCGTTCCTCGTTTGTCAATTGAGAATATTTTCTTCTTTTAACTTCTGGTTTGTGCATATCATGTTCTTTACCTTCACATAAAAAACAAAGAAAAAAAACCTTCATAGTATACTGATAAAATTGATAATAATGAAATTGATAATAAAAAACATAATCATTCACGGATATTACTCGAAAGGAGATATAATGTGTTACCTTTGCCCTTGGTGGTTGATGTCTCTTTCACCATATTGCCCTACGTGTTCTTAAGTTTTCAGAATTCTCATTGCTATCGAGAGTATTTGTTATTTTATGTTTCTAATAATAATATTGTAGTTTCAGAAGAACACGTAAATTGCAATCTTTAGGGAATCATAAATTGCAATCTTTACGCCAGGAATCATGTAGTTTCAATCTTTCCAATTGCTAATTTGTTTCCATCACATTTTGGTGTTTATAATTTATTTTTGGGGGGAAACATTTTTGTTAGGAAATCTACACGGGAACAGAGCGGATTTTAAAAATTTTATTTCCTTTTACCAAGATCGACTTCGTTTAAGCAACAAGCATAAAAGAAGCAGACATAGAATATACCTTGGATGATCTAAAATAGATCGTCGCTTTGTCTACAGTTTTAGTTTCTGCACGAAGCCGCCCGAGCGTTTGGCCTCTACTGTTGATCCACACGAACAACCGCCGGAATCCTTCCATAGGGTTGCTACCGAAAAAAGTCAGCTGCTAGGCCGCCTTTTTCTTCCTCCCAAAACTCTCTCTTAAGAAGCTCTATTTTATCTCACTAAAATATTACAAGAATATTGTGTTGTAAAAAAGAGTTTGCACAGCTCCTCTTTTATAGGAGACTGGACGCCATATGTGATTCCCAATTTGATTGGGAAAGCTTCCTATTGCATAGTGGAGAAAGAAAACCAATTTCCAATAAAATAAGGAAAATATATTTTCTTGATTTATCTCATTAATATTCAATATCTTATATTAAATATTTCCAAGATATATATTGTCAAAATCTAATATTGAATATATGTTTAATGTATTATTACATAAATCAATCTACACGCGTTTGTATATATCACATATATATATTACACATATAAATCCATATATATAAATATGTACTACTAAATATATATCTCTTAGACATGTGAATATATACATATCACATATATGATCCACGCCTCCATATGTATTTATATAATATCTAATATTAATATAATACTATGATTAATTAATTTGCAAAATTCATGTGTATCATATACACATATAAATTTCGACCCATATATAAAATATACATATTTAATTAATCAACATAATTAATATCTTGTATTATATTTATTCATAATAAATAAATGTCACCATATTAATTTATCACTATAACACTTTATAGTCGAGATAAAACTTTCCTTATTTGGTTATCACTATAACCGCATTTTAATCTGGCTAGATGTTTTATGTGTGTGACGACGACAGCTTCGAATATGTTGGCCGTAGGCGAAAGTGCATTTGCTAAAATACCCTTCATACCTAACGATTATGGATAGCGTGTAGGAACACGCCATGACCCCCAAATTCAATGACTACTACCTTTCATGTGAAACGGTTACCGTGTAAATAGAATCATATTGTTGTTACAATATCCATACGGTCGTACGTCGAGTGTTAAGCATCAACGACCGTATCTTATAATATGTATATCATGCTCTCTCGAAGTAATTGATTACTCCCACTTTGCAAAGATTCACGATAGTAAGACAATCCTTATAAGAAGTCTCTTTCGGATATTTACTCATATTCATAGGATACGCGATTTCCGGACAAACAACATGAATCATACGCATGCTTAAGTATCACACTCAATCACTACCGCATGATCGCCCTATGGTTAGGGGAAACCTCATTAGTGTCAAAGCATGACAATCCACACCGTGATATCATGAAGATTCGGTCTACGGATAATTACACAACCGCCACATCGTGTGACACTTAATAAAATAAGTGGGTCAGTCTAATATACGCATTCTTTAATACACGTCCACGTACAGTCCAAGTGTCTCTACACTTTAATAGATGAGATATATCCCTATCTTCATATGACTGAAGACATCTAATACGTGCTAGTCTAATCGTACTATCAATGTCATGTTTGACAATACATACAACTAGAGACATTTAAGTACCAAACCTTTTAAAGTGAGTCGAGATCTCATCAACCATAATCACTATTATTATTTCTCTTTCTCACTGACACACTAA
Source organism: Gentiana macrophylla (assembly GCA_026214975.1). Taxonomy (NCBI): domain Eukaryota; kingdom Viridiplantae; phylum Streptophyta; class Magnoliopsida; order Gentianales; family Gentianaceae; genus Gentiana; species Gentiana macrophylla. Next base: position 18,866,543 of record CM047810.1, read on the forward strand.
GGACATTATCATATATACAATCACAAATTGGTTCATATAAATAAACAGAATATATAATAACATAAATCCATTTAATATATGTATAAACATAAAGAAATAGTAGAAATGATCCGACCCGGTCAGATCCGGTCCAACCCTTTTAGAATAGTAGAGATAGAGATATATATGGAAACATTCTAAAATTAAAATTGTAAAGTTAAGTCTTTCAAAGTACATGCATGATTCATATTCAGAAATTTCATAGAGAATTTCAACTTTTAATAAAACTCGATCAATTACTTAATACATAAATGTTTAATTAAGTTGTAAGAAACAACTTTCTTAACTGCAATCATTAGTTATAAGCAATGGAGATGGCAATTCTAAAAGAATTATCGGCAGCAATAGTGAAAAAAGCATCAACTGAAAGATAGAAGAATTTATCACAATCTGAGCATGAAATATCAACTATTTGCACGGTAGTTGTTGGATTAACAGAGCTGCAGGCATCCATGCCATCTACGGTGAGGCAGGTAACACTAATGTAGTCTCCGCATGCTGTTCCAAACGCCCATATATACTCAGGTACCGCTACCACCTTTGTGGTGCTCGTGACGGTGCACCCATGGCCTGCATCGATGAAAACGCAATTAAATTATAAAAACTAAGAAATCTTAATTAATCAAGCAAGAAAAAAAAAAGTGAAGAAATAAATCTTGATTACCAGCTCCGACATTAGACGCAATTGCCTTGGGGCCATCAAAAAGCAGAGCAGAACTTAGAAAAGGATTTGAAGCATTACGATCAAGTTGAGAATGAAGATTCGAAGCAAAGGCTAGCCCCATCATCATCATCATTTGCCATGATATTTATTTCTTGCTCTGTGTGTGTATAATTATGGCACTCCGCAATATTGCAAGTCACCTTATATATACTCGCATGCCCCTTGGCGGCTTGGCCGGCCGGCATGGGTTTCAACTTTCAAGGGAGTAAACAATAATGAGTAGTCAACAGAAAAGAGAAAACTTCACCAAGTATAGTCCAAGAGAAAAAAAGTAATGTGAGTAAACAATGAGTATAGAGTCAACATAAAGAGAAAACTTCTCTTAGTATGATCCAAGAAATAAAAGGTAATAATCTAGAAAAAGTAATCAATTGACTTGTGTACGTGTCCTCATTTAATTTAAATTTTTTTTTTTTTGTTTTTTTGATTTACTCATTTAAAAATTTTAAAGTAATCAATTGACATTGGTCTTCATTTATTTATGAAATTCTTAAAGACTTTTCATTTAATTTTGACATATGCCATGACATGACATGATGAGGGGAAATAGAAGCAGGGCGGCTCTATATATAAGAATGGATCACTGTTAAGGACCTCCTAAAATAAAAAAATTATCTTTAAATAGTAGATTTTTTTATAAACACACATATATACATACATACATACATACATATATATATATATATATATATATATAAATTAATTAACACTTATGTTTTTATGTATTGACCCTGATGTAGGACAAAACCGGGAGAACCAAGTTCGTTATCGTACGAACGGACGAGAGTGATTGATATCATTCAATCGGACGAAAAACTCAAGAACAAACACAAGCCAAAAGGCTTAACAAGAGAAACTCTTATGATTTTATTGATAGGAAAAGATGTGTTGAATACAATGAGAGTTATCTCTATTTATAGTGCAAAAAAGAAATAGATACTGATTCATGTCCTTTGCCTATAATCTATTCTTCATCTAATGATCCTATTCTTCAGGCTCAAGCTCACACTGGAGATCAGCATCTTACAGATGATACACATTCCCATAATGCATCAGACATTCCAGAAGAACCGCAAACCATGGTAACAATGCAAGAAGGTCCACAAGAACAAGGACTACTCATGCTTATTTGCAACAATATGTCTGTACAACACAAACACCTCATTTGTTGGACAAAGTACTACAGTATGATAGACTATCAACATCTCATGCTAGGTTTGTGTGTTCAGTAGATGCAATAACTGAACCTAAGACCTACAATCAGGCTATCAAGCATGAATGCTGGAAAGAAGCTATGAAAAAGGAGTTGGATGCACTTCAGGCAACCAACACTTGGGAAGTGGTCACCTTACCACCTGGAAAAATAACTATAGGGTGCAAATGGGTATACAGAGTAAAATACCATTCTAATGGTTCAATTGAGATATGCAAGGCCGGGTTGGTAGCCAAGGGCTACACCCAAACACATGGCATAGACTACCAAGACACCTTCTCACCTGTTGCTAAAAACACTACAATAAGGTCCTTATTGGTTGTGGTTGCTGCTAAGAATTGGAACTTCCACCAAATGGATGTTAACAATGCTTTTTGGCATGGTGATTTACCAGAAAAGGTATACATGGACCTACCTCTAGGATTCAAAACTGATAAACCCAATCAGGTATGCAAACTCACAAGGTCCCTGTATGGCCTTAAGCAGGCCAGTAGGCAATGGAATTTCAAGCTAATAGAAGCATTACAAGAAATAGGGTACAAACAGTCCACTCATGACCATAGTCTGTTTACCAAGGGGCAGGGCAATAACTTTATAGCACTCCTAGTGTATGTTGATGACATAATTGCAGCAAGTGCTTCATTAGCACCAATACAGGAAGTGAAAGCTTATATACATTCAAGATTTCAAATAAAAGACCTAGGTCAGCTAAAGTACTTCATTGGCATTGAAGTAGCAAGGTCATCAACAGGAATTTCATTAAATCAGAGAAAATACACTATCAATCTGCTAGAAAGAATTTGGTTTCTTGGATTGCAAACCTGTTACAACACCTTTCCTATCTAAACAGAAGCTCACTCTTGGTGATTCAGAACTTCTATCAGATAACAGTGTCTGCAGATCTTTAGTAGGAAAATTATTATATTTATCCTTTACCATGCCTCGACATCACATTTATAAAGACAACAACTTAGTCAATTCCTAAGTTGTCCCACTCAAAATCATCTTCCGGCTGCTCATAGGGTACTAAGGTATCTCAAACAAAATCCTGGACAGGGTGTATTCCTTCCTGCACAGAATGCCTTGACATTAAAAGCATATTCAGATTCAGATTGGGCAGGCTGCAATGATACTAGAAAGTCCATAACATGCTACATTGTCTTTCTAGGTTCAGCTCTAATTGGCTGGAGAGCAAAAAAGCAAACTACTATTGCCAAAAGTTCCTCAGAAGCTGAGTATAGGTCAATGGAAAACACTACCTGTGAATTACAGTGGTTAACCTACATTCTAAAAGATTTACAGATCCAAGTTCCAATACCTATCTTGCTCTTCTGTGACAATGCAAGTGCCATTCACACAGGCCAAAATCCAATATTTCATGAGCGTACCAAACACATAGAGCTGGATTGTCACATTGTCAGAAACAAGGTTCAAGCAGGTTTCTTAAAACTCATGGCAGTTAGAACACAACATCAACTAGCTGATGTTCTAACAAAACCATTGGATGCACCAGCTTTCTATTATTTGATTGATCATATTGGGATCAGTTCTCTATTCAGTCATACACATGTCATACATGCCAACAACACTAACACTGATGCTTCAAGTGTACAAGTGTAAAGCTCAAGCTGTGTTGTCAGCTTGCAGGGGGGTATTATAGTATACAACACTGATGCTTCAAGTGTACAAGTGTGAAGCCCAAAATCTCTTGTAGACATTTGGTCGAACACTCCATTAGATAGGCAGTTATAGCGGTTAGGTTGTTATAAGAAGCAATTGAACTAGCAAAACTTCAACATAGGTGTATATATATAGCTATCAGCCATATAGAGAAGAGTAGTCTTTGAAATACAACTCAATATCAATACAGTGAAAAGAGCATTCCCGGTTTTCTTTACTTTTTGCGTTTTCCTCTGTTTTTGTTCATCTTGATGATCCAATCATTCTTTTCCTGAATTCTTAGAGTGAAGAATTCTTCATACACATCCGATAGATGCGGTGGTCCACCAACATATTGGGGAACCGCAAGTTCTTGGACGGAAGCACACATCTCCTCTATAGCATTATCAAAGGCGGAAACCCATTACTCAAGGTTGGTGAAACGTTGGTCTGCGTTGTTTTCTTTCGGTGCTTTTCTTGTTGGTTTTTGTCGCTTTTCAAGATCTTACGTCGCTTTTCGAAGTCTTCCGATGCTTTTTGTCGCTTTTTCTTTTCGATCTTGCTGACTTTATTTTTTTTGGAAGCCTGTTGTCGCTTTTTTTTAATTTTAAAAAAAAACCTGCCCTCGATCGTCAAAGGGACAAGAAAAGAAACAGATTTCCGGACAACACAATTGCGGACAAGATATAGATATGGGGTATAACACTAAACTTTATGTTAAGGCTACAATCAAAATACGAAAAGTAATACGGAGTAGAAGAAAATAAGACACAGTAAAAGATCTTGACTTGACACAATAATCAAGCTAAAAGCCAATAATATAAAAAAGCATTTTTTTAATTATAATTTAATTAACGGAAGTTGCCACAAAGAGGATGGAGAAAATTGAGGATTTAAACGTAAATCAAATTCGATACTGCGGAAGGACAAAACCAAATTCGGTAATACCAATTGTTGTTGTCGATGCCCAAGTTGATACGAAACCTTCTTCTCTGATACCAACTGATGTAGGACAAGACCGGGAGAACCAAGTTCGTTATCGTACGAACAAACAAGAATGATTGATATCGTTCAATCGGACGAAAAACTCAAGAACAAACACAAGCCAAAAGACTTAACAAGAGAAACTCTATGATTTTATTGATAGGAAAAGATGTGTTGAATCTGATGAGAAATTTATCTCTATTTACAGTGCAAAAAGAACTAGAAATTTATAGTGCAAAAAGAACTAGAAATCTTGTAGAATAACTTGGCCCCTAAGAATAACAACTTAACCCCTAAGAAATAAAATACTTGTTCTCTAATTTTCTTAAACAAAACAAATAAAATCAATCATAATCTCATCAAATATTCCCCATTAATTTTTCTTAAATAATTCTAATAATAATTCATCATCCGACCCTCTGTTTTTATCTATTGCTCCATAATTATATGTATAAAATTAAATATTCAAATATATGTGTGATACGGGAAAAAATTAACCTCCATGTCAAAAATCCTGCAGCCGCCCCCTGAATACAAGCAACACGCGATCCAACAACTTTCTAATATAGGATGAAGTAAAAGCCAAAAAGCCAAAATATAAGGCATTTTAGCTAATAAATGAACTATTTTGTATTCATTTAAGACAAAATTACCTTTCATCAGTAAGGTAGAGCTGATGTAAATAGTCAAAAAAAATTCTTCCCTTTGTTCATTTTCTTGAATTTCCACTTGCCTCAACCTATAACAAATTTCGACGAATATTTTGCTTTCACTTCACATAATGTTTACCACTAATAATAACAGTAAAGGGTTCGGAATTAAAATTTCAGGAAAAAAAAAAAACATAAACTTTATATACAAACTGGTACCATATTTTTCTTCTTCCCACTGCAATCTCTTCACCCCTTCAAACCAAGGGCATCACAAGTTTTCCATCGCACAAAACAATCTAATACACAACCACCTCAAACAAGCACTGATAAACAAGACAACCAACAATACGCAGGGCATCACTGTATGTAGCACGGGCGCATCCTAGTCAAGAGATACATTTATAAAAATAAAAAAATAAAAAAACACATTCTCCACATCTCAGTTCTCTAAGAAAAGTGGCCTGGTCAGATTTGAAGTCCTCATTCTTGATCGAAGTTTCGGCCTCAAGTCCACTTCCCCGCCACGCCCTTAGCAAACTTCATTCAACTGCGATTAATTAATTATCTGGGTGTCAGAAATCATTTTCAAAGGCAATTTCAGCTAATGGAAATCATACGAAGCAACAGCAAAAATTGATACTTTGAGTTAAATGTTTACTTAGAGATCTTTAAATGAAAATAAGGGAAGAGGTAGGAAATTGTTATTACCTATATGTTCTCTCCTTGTAGATTAAAACTTCAACTTCTTTACCCATATCCTTCTGTTCTTCCTGAATTTCAAGAGCTGAACTCTCAACTTTTGTGGATTCTCTAATGACAATCCTCTCTAAGGTTGAAATCTCTCCGAAACATGACGGTAACGCTTCTAGCTTTTGGCATTCAATCACAAGTTGCTTCAGATTAGGGAAGGATTCAGTGGAGGCATTCCATTCCACCAAAGCTAGATCATTCAATTCAAAGAATATCAAATTCAGGAATACCATATCTTCCATCTCCCATATTCGTCCCGGAAAGGAATTTCGTTGTAGCTTCAAAACCCGCAAAGAGTGTATTTGAGATATTTCTGATATAACCATCCAAGGTAGTTGAAACCGGACTAAAGTTAGTTTCTTGAGAGTTGAAGGAAAGATCAAGTATGGATTTCCCATCCCTAGTTGGTATACCTTCAGTGACTCAAGTTTCGTATTGAAGTCCATTGTTTCCATTGGTGTTTGTTTCTTTCTTTCATAATAAAAAATATCGTCCTCATAATCATCCAAAATGCAGCTCAGTTTCTCAACATTAGGCAACCTTTGTAGAAGCTGTTGTACATCTTTTCCAAAACAAAAGGTTGGTTTTGAAAAGCTTACCACCTTGTCCAGTTTAGGATATGCCTCATTCTCATCATAGCCATCTGAAAATTTAAGCATACACTCGTCGACTTTCACATGCCTAAGACTTTTCATTCTCCAAAATGTTTCTGGCAAACGTATTATAGAATCAATGTTTCGTGAAGTCAGCGTTAGTGATTCTATATTCCAGAGATTGGATATCGATGACGGAATAGATTTCAAGAACAACATCAATATATCGGCGTCAATATGTCTTAGATGAACCAAAGAGCTAAGTTGTTCAATACCATCGTCTTCCACTACGAGATCCAAATCCAAAACTTGAGCAAGTCTAAACTCTCTTAAACAGAGGCTGCCATCATCATCATCATCATCATCATCATCATCATCATCACCACCACCACCACCACCACCACAACCACCAGCGTCATCATCACCACCACAACCACCACCACCACCACCATCATCATCATCATCATCATCGTGTTGTTTAAGAAAATAAAGTAGAGAGCGTGCATTTGAAACTGATGATCCGGTAGCAATGGTAACATCACTTCGCCCATCATCATCATCATCATCATCATCATCATCATCATCATCATGCCCATCATAATCATCATCATCATCATCATCATCATCATCATCATGCCCATCATCATCATCATCATCATCATCATCATCATCATCATCATCACCATCATCGTGTTGTTTAAGAAAATAAAGTAGAGAGCGTGCATTTGAAGCTCGATGATCCGGTAGCAATGGTAACATCACTTCGCTTTTGTGTGGAAACACGGTAGTGGTTGTTTATCGAAGGGTTTGAAGAATCATCACCATCGTGTTGTTTACTACGAAAATAAAGTAGAGAGCGTGCATTTGAAATTGATGATCCGGTAGCAATGGTAACATCACTTCGCTTTTGTGTGGAAACACGGTAGTGGTTGTTTATCGAAGGGTTTGAAGAACTAGATGATGATACACCATGGTTCAAATGGAAAAAGTTCCCATCTCGACATATCGTTTGACATAATTCATGTATCAGATCATGAACACGAAATGTTTTTATCTCATCATTAGAACTTCTCGTATTAACAATGACAAGGCTTCTGTCAACCAGGTCTTGGACGTATTCTTTCGCCATATCATCTAAGCTTTTTTTCACTGATTCTTGAATAAATCCTTCACCAATCCACAGTTGTATTGCCTTCTTAACCTTAATCAGCGTACCTTTCGGAAATGCTCCAAGATAGAGAAGACATGGTTTCAAGTAGTTTGGTAAATTCGAGTAACTCAATTCTAAGATTTTCATACATCCCTCGTCCGAAAGATAAGAAACCATGTTTTTTGCAACTTCACTCCACAGGTTTTCTTTTGTCCTACCAAGGAGACCTGCAACTACATTTATAGCTAGAGGAAGGCCTTTGCAATTTTTGGCAATTAGCCTTCCAATCTCTTCGAGATTATAAGATGGTGAAATGCCATTATGAAAAACCTTCTTTCGCAATAATTCCCAACTTTCAATCTCAGACAAACAATGTAGCTGATGCGGGCTACAAGTGATTTTACATTTATCAGCAACAACACGATCTCTGGTTGTGATCATAACTCTGCTTCCACTTTTGTCTTTAGGGAATGCGTCTTTTACCTTATACCAGACACTTTCATTCCAAATATCATCTAGTATAATAAGATACTTTTGACCACTCAAACACTTCCACAGCTGGTGTGCTAAGTCATCATGAGTCATTTTAGAGATGTTTTTGTCAACCCACCTAACATCACTTAAAATGTCAAGTAATAGCCTTCTGCTATCATGATCTTCCGAAACAAAACAAAACGCAAATACGTCAAAACTACTTTTAACTAAAGAGGAATCATAAACCGTTCTAGCTAAGGTAGTTTTTCCCACTCCACCCATGCCTACAATTGAAACAATGTCAAGTGATGTTTCTCCCCGTATAAGCTTGTCCGTTATTTTTTCTACCTCACGATCAAAACCCACAACTATTCCTTTTACTTCTGGTTGTCTAGCTTGTTGGGGGGGTGTACTGATAAAACCAAATGAACTGGGAGGCATTGGGGCATTATACATGGTGTTCCCTTTGATCTTATCAAGTTTTACTGTAACAACCTTAATCTCTTCAAAGACATTGGAGAGATGAGCCATGTGATACCATATTGGATGATCGGAAACAAACCAAGAACTGATCCAGGAACTAATGACATGATCTGTTAGATGTATCAAATTGACAACTTCAAACCATGTCTCAATTAGTTCACTTTGCAAGTTGAAAATAAAATTGAAAAAAGGACGGAGAGAAACCAATTCCTCCTCAATTTTTATGATCATGTATTTTGCAAAAGGTGCATACTTCCGGTCACTCGTCATCATTTCCCTTAAATTTTTAAGCTTTTGTATGAGAAAATCAAGAAATCGTGGAGAAATTACCTTCGGAAAATCGTATAGAGATGAATCTGGGAATTTGCAGTATATTTGTCTAATATCAGCATTAACTGTTCTGATTTTCATCATAAAATCACTTAAAAGCATCTTTTTCTTAGAGAAATCCCCTTCCATGCCATCAAAGGGGAGAAGGCCACATACACCCTCCCAGAAAAGAACATCAATTTGGCTGCAAATTAATTCCTCTCGATTCTCATCAGGAGGATCGTTGAGAAATGTCAAAAGAAATATAATATCGTCTTGAAAATTTTGAAAATCATCCTTCAAAGGAGTCACATGATCCCCAAGAAAAAAGTCAACAAATCTAAAAACAGTTTGTCCAAACATAAGAGAATCAGACTGTTGCTTAGATATGGCATGAAGGGCTCCAAAGTACAATCTTGCAACATCGGGTGTCGTAGGTTTGATCTTTTGCAACTTGTTCAAAAACAAAGAGTTTATTTCACATGCAAATTTATCATCGGCATCGTTTGCCCAATAAATAAATGTTAGACATGCTGCATCAGTAGTAAAGACATGAACAAACATGTTGAATTCTCTCAACTCCTTACTATCCATGCAATTCGCAGATAGATTCATAAAAGTCTTCAGAAATATTAGCTTATCTTCCAAGGTTTCAATTTGTTTCTTGAATTGGACAATTTCACAAGATTTATAGCTGACAAGATCATTTAGATTGTTTAGGATAGAATCCATAACGTTAAGGATTTGATGACTTGTTGAAGGCTTGCATCGAAATGACGAGTGAAAAACATTTACGCACCTCAATTGGATTTCTAGCTTCGACTGCCGGAATTTTCCTTGTAATTCAGATGCCAATGGATGCCAAGCTGTGACGTGTCTTTCCCGTAATGCACGATCAAGTCGATGAACAAGAAGTTCCATTTCGTCTTCTTTTCCCCATATCTCAAGAAAAGTAGTGATCATAGATCTCAATCTTTCCATGCTTTCTTCATCAATGGTAAGATAATCCCACGTTTCAAGGCACAAGAAGAACGCTCTCAGGAATCTGACATCCATTTTGAGCAACCGGAGTTGGCCCAGCACTTGATTATCCCACTTGACTGGCTCCTCAGTTGTTGACAGCAGATCATAAATCAACTGAACATATCTGGTAGTCAGTTTTATTTCTTGCTCCATTCTGATCCAAGTGAATCACGTAACAATCTCAGCAATTCGACGATCTTCTTCGGGATAGGGATAGAGACAAAGAAGATTCTTTTCTCAATAACTTTTCTAGTTGTTGCACAATGTCGTAAGCTGAAAATATACAAGCAAGAGGTTTTATCAAACAACTGCTACAACCTCTATGTTATGTTTGACTGTGGAATTTCACTCAGTCATTTCAACAAACACTTGTGTACCCTAATCAGCGGGAAGTAAATTAATGATACTAAAACAACCGATATGGGCTAATGCCACAACTATCCAGATTTATGTTTTCAAGACAAATTTCTCATTTCAACGAGTAGTGAGCACTAATCTTTCTTTGGGACAGAGATATATAATATGGATAGATTCTTTTTCAGAGAAAAGAGTGGTTACTGGGGAAGGTGTAAGCTTAAAGTCAACACAACAAACAAGAAACTTCAATAAACAATTGTTTGTATAGCTCCGTTTACTTTGACGTGCAAGTTAACTCAATTATTTCATCCACCACATGTGTACTAAACAATCGGAATTGATCACCAATAAATTAACCAAAGTGCACTCTAATGGGCTGAAAGAATAATCTTTTGACTGAATTCGCAGATATTATGAAGGTATTGTTTTGAATCAGAAAAAAATATATTTGCTTACACATGATACTCTTCAAGTTGGAAGATAATACTTACTACAGAAGCTTATTGGGAAAATTGACTGCTATTCCTGACTTGTATAGACCTGACATTACTTTTGATGTTCAGTGGCTAAGTTGGTACCTTAGATAAGCTTAATGAGCTCCATTTAAAGACGGCTCGCTATTTGCTTAGATACTTAAAAGGAACTCCTGGTCAAGGACTCTTTTTTCACATCATAGAGTTCTTCAAGCCTTAAGGCCCTTCATAGATTTTGACACGAGGGTGCAGTGACATTAATTTGAATGGGGTTTTGTGAGGGATTCGCTGTTTTCTTGGAGGTCAAATGTAGAAATTCATCTGAAACCGAGTACAGATCCATATGGTTGTGATAACCTGTGATTTGCAATGGCTAGTTGGATTTTAATGGTAGGCATTTATTTCATCGAACTTTCTTGAGACCGACTTTCTTGTATCAAGAACTGCAACAAGTATGCAAGTTCAGCTTCAGTAATTCGAAGATTTTAATGCTCCAATTCTTATCACCTGTATTTACGAACGATAGTTCCTGTAAAACCAACTGTATCAACAGAATCATAAATTTATGCCTAATTCATAGTGTTATATTCACTCTCTATCATACAAGTATCACGGTAAGAAAACAACGAGTATAGGAAATATTATTCCACACCATAATCTCTATCATACAAGTATCACAAATCAAATTCTTCAGGAAGCAAGAACCAAATATTGGATTACGGTGTCTCACAGAGCAAACACCAAGACAAAAATTTGATTCAATAACATGGGACCACGAAATGGAAAGGATGTTTCTTTTGATTAAATAGTGCTGTTCATGAAGACAATGAACCAAAGTACACACGCATTTGTACAATATTGACAGTTTCCAAGAGACTAAAAAAATAAAAATAAAAAACTATCACTACAGATCCATTAATCCACACAGATGCTGCGTATACGTGAACAGACAACACCGAAAATGCATTACCTTGAACATCAAAAGCATTCAAGGAAAGCAAATGAGACATCTAATCAGTCCGTTCTCATTACAATCAGGACACCTCCTCAGTTTCCCCTCATCTTCTTCATAGATTTTCCTACTCCCATTGCAATTCGGGCATGGGACAAACCGTGCATCTCCACAACTCTGACACGCTAATCCAACGTTGTTCGTAGGAATTCCGTCCAGAAGCTTAACCAATGCTCCAACTTCATGAAGCTGCTTAATCTCTTCCGCCCCACCAATATACTTTCCCCTTATAAACACTTGTGGCAAGCTTGCTGCTTTACCACCCAATGCGTCTTTCAAATCTTTCCTATATGAAGAATCCATTGATACATCCCTCTCATCCACAGACACCCTTAATCCCCTAAATATCATCCGAACGTCACAACACTCCTCGTACGTTCTCCGGATTCCTCTCAAACTAGTATAGTATAGCACAATCCTATCATTTGCATCATGCAAAAAGATTTCATCTTTGGAGCTTATTGAATTCGAATTACTCGATTCAATAGTATGATTTACGAGTTCAGGTTCTTTCTGCTCTTTAGACTCTATTAAACTTCCTGATTGTTTAGCCAACAGGGCTGGTTTTACATGACTGTAATCAACATTTGAATATAGTCTACCAAGCAAAGACTCCTCTGATAAATGCTGCCACAAGGGCTTAGAATCGGAATGCTCAATAATCTCATAAGTTTTTAGCAACTCATTTGCATCACAATCCTTGTTCAAATAGCAATTGTCCAAAGTATTCGACTTACAGAATGAAAAGGGATTCTCCTTTACCTTTTGAGATGATGAATCAACAATAGATTGAGTGACGTCAACAGATTCAACTTCATCAAGCCCTTCCATAAGCTCCCAAGTGTTGATTACTGAATCAGGGGATAAAGGGTCACCAGAGTTGCCCAATTCTTCAACCTTCATCACCTTCGCAGTGGAATTTCCAAAATCTAAACCGTTAGAATTGGGTTTGGAAGTGTCGATCATAACAAGAGAACCATAAGTTGTTGAAACTAAGGAAACCAAGTGATCTGTATCCCCTTCACAAAGAGGTGGATGATGAACCAAAGTGGTAGGAAGAGATAGAGCTCTAGAAACAGGAGAAGGAAACGTAATTGAGGATGGATTTTTATCCTGATCTTTGGACACAAAATCATAAGAACGAGAAGCAGAACAACCCATATCTCAGATTTCTTTTTCCTCGTCAAAACAAAAACTTGGAAAATTGGTTGAAATTCAAAAATGAAACTTGAATTCAAGAAAACAGAGCAAAACAAGTTGAGTTATTATTGCTTGCGCACTGAAGCTGCTACCTTTAAGACCCTATTTTGTTCTCTCTCAAGAAAATGACACTGGACTAATAATTTTCTTTTTCTCTCCCTTTTTCGGGTAGTGGAAGCGGGGGAGGGTGGTGTAGTCAGTGTAGGTGGGCCTGTTGGGGCACGTTGTCAAAAGGGACCACAGGAACTGAAAAGGGAAAGATTAGGAAGATATTAAATTGGAGGATGCAGAGTGGAAGGTTTGAGCTTGAAGGAGGTGAACAGAATGATGAAGACAGCGTACTTAATTTGATTTGGAAACTGCACATAAATTTGGAAAGAATGGGTTTTTACTGATGGCTTAAGGTAGTTTTTGTTATGTGTACGTATACTTTTCCTTCTGCAAATGGCATTGTGCTAATGAAACGAGAGATAATTACACTTTTAGTCGTCGTTCAATCTTTTCAAACTATAATAGAGTAATATTGTTTTATGAATGGAGTGAATACATTCGTTTCTCTTGCATTGGAATTGTTTGATTCCGTATCTAACCATTCTAGATTTTATTTCGCATATTTATGTCTTTCGTTTACGTTTTCAATTCCGTAATTTCAGCCGTACTTTTACAAAGATCGTAAAACACTTCAGACACGCTATAATCCCAACATGTATTTGACTGCATTGATGTTGTTGATGATTATTTTGAATAAACGAATCCACTATTGCAAATTGGCAGCTACCAAGCTAAAAGGTGGAAGGAGTTGCAAAACCATCGTTGCTCGGAGAGTAAGAGTTTGATTTCACTCCAGATTTTCGTCCACCATATGTACGATAAAATTACCCTTTTAATCTGATATAAAAAATATAAGAAAGACATTTACTAACACTAATTTGTTTTAAAGACAACGGTAAGGGTTGATCCAATATGGTATCGGGGCAGGAGATCCGAGTTAATTCGTTTCAAAGACAATTGCTTGATCCTAATATAATCATACAACAACAAACACAATTGGGTAAGTGATTTAGGGTCTCCAAATGTACATATGACCACGTGGGAGAACATGGGCCGAGAAAAACTTTGAAGAAATCAGCATCATCGAAAACTGCAATTGAAGGAAAAAGGACATTCAGCATCATCGAAAACTGCAATTGTTAGGAACAAAAGGACATTCTCCTCCACTAAAAGTTAATTGCAACAAAAGGACATTCAGCATCATCGAAAACTGCAATTGAAGGAACAAAAGGACATTCTCCTCCACTAGAAGTTAGACGTAGATCTCAAGGTCTTGAACTTCCTGCAATTGAAGGAACAAAAGGACATTCAGCATCATCGAAAACTACAATTGAAGGAACAAAAGGACATTGTCTCCACTAGAAGTTAGACGTGATCTCAAGGTCTTGAACTTCCACTAGAAGTTAGACGTAGATCTTAAGGTCTTGAACTTTTGGAACCTTGTCAATGAATTTGTTCCAATCATGTCGATCATATTCTGATGGTTCTATTGACACAATTTTCACATGTATGCCTGGAGTTCCAAAGTTGATTATTGTTGGACAGCACTTTGTCATCCCTGATTATTCTCAATATAAACCCACTGCTGATGACTGCTATCAGTCCAAGAATTCCTTTGCAGACATGAATAAATGATAATGCCTCAAGTTAATCAACTTACCCTGAAAGAGTTGATGAGGGAAACATTTCTGAGGGTGATCCATTCAGCAATACATGATGCATTGTTTAGGAGCTTTGCATCGGTTTATCTTTAGTCACAAATGATGAAAGACCTAAAAGCATGAACAAAGTGTAGCATCTGCATGAAGACTTTTGATTTTGGGCTGAAAACAAACACATTGTTTGTTTCCATGTGTAGTTCATCAAACACCTTTACGTATAAGTTAGTTAATAGTTAAGACGGGAAAGTTAATAAGATTTGTTATTATACGGTAGTTTTCTTGATTTATAGAATGCTGAAACTCAGTTTGTACAATCAATCTTTTGAATTTTCTTTATAAATTTATGATTGATAATCAAGAGTTTTATTCTTCCGAATCATTGATAATAATTTTTTTCCTACAACTCATTGTTGTAGCTCGTTATCAACTAAACCCCTTAAACAATTTCTTGAAATAATAAGTAGCTTTGATTCTCGTTACTAAAAAAGACATGCTGGAATGCAAGAGATTACCCTTCAAAAACAAAAACAAAAAACGCAAAAGATTAAGATCGTCGACGGTTGTCGAATTGGGTTTGTTGATTTAATTTCTCATGTGATAATTTGTAAGCTACTCCTACATAAGGTGTATTGCTGTTGGCCATGGATAGTGCAAATGTAGTAGTGTTTCCGGCTGAATTTGATGAGACGTATGTTGCCTCGCTGTTTGAAATCGAGATAGGAAATTGTGTATCGCACGCGTCATAAGCTGCCTTACACACCTCGGCAACATTGTGAAATCCGTCGAAGAAATTGAAAACTGCATAATACAGAACAGAGTTTAACAACAACAAAAGACAATTACACATAAAACACAGACATTCTAAAGAAGATGAAAGTAGTGGAAAATATATCCATAGAAAAAATGAAAAAATAAAATAAAAACAAAAGTGGATTAAATACCTGACGTGTCTCCGACGATCAAACGTTGTTGTGGCAGCCCATATGTTGTAAGAAAGATCAGCAGACTAAGAAAGATCAGCAAGCGGACGAATATCTCATTCAAGTTCGTCTCCAACGTCGCATGTTGCTCTTGCATATGCTCCATTCAACATCGATAGACAAACCACACTTATTTCTAACCTATTATTTTACTTCGATAGACAAACCACACTTATTTCTAACCAATTATTTTACTGAGTTATATAGTCATGTTACACAATTATGAAGGCTTATTATTAACGAAAAGCGAACCATTAACCTGTTATTTTACTCAGTTATATAGTCATATTACACAATTATGAGTTTATGTTACAGAACTATACCAATTGACTAAAATTTTCTTCAAGATGATTAGGGATATAATATTGAATTATTTTACTGAGTTAAGCTATGTGTTACAGAACTATACCAAACGGCTAAAATTTTCTTCAAGATGATTAGGGATATAATGTTGAATAATTAGTTTATTAAAACAACATATAATTAGATGATGTATTGGAAGAATAAATATTTGAGACGACGGAGGTTATTGAATTTCGGCTTTATGAAAAATGGTAAAACAACCCCTATTTATGCTTGGACAACTTGCTAACTAATGGCTAGGATTTATTTAATCTTGCGACTACAATACATTATCTAGACTTGTCATAAAAAATATTAAATTGGTGGCATCCCAAATGACAACTTTACATCTTAAATGAAGAATAGGAGAAAAAAATAATATTTGGTTGAGAAGGACAAAAAAAAAAGAGATGTACAAAAATACCCTTAATGATAATATTTTTTTTTTCTTTTCACATTAAAGCCGTGCTGGTGTTACTACGTGTTGGTGTTACTACGAGTTACTACATTATGTGTTACTATGTTTGAGGGTGTTTCCATTGCTTTCTATACCCTACTTGGGAAAGGAACCCGATAGAGGGATTTGTGTACTTAAGAAGATCGTGCACATTCATAGAAAAAATGCCAAAACGTTACTCTTTCTATACCCTACTTGGAAAGGGGAACCCCAATAGAGGATTTGTGTACCTTAAGATCGTGCACATTCATACAAAAATGTAGTAACATTACAAAAAAGGCATTGATAATTCCTCAAAAACAAACAATTGATAATTCTTCAACAACAATTCTTCAAGAACAAAAATAAAGACAGTAGGATTCATACAACAACAATTGATCAAAACCGAAATGCAGCAAAACCTAAAAAAAATTGCAAAAATGCATTGAAATGCAGCAAAACCTAAAAAAATTGCTTCCAAAAATTGCTTCCAAAACCGAAAAAAAATTGCTTCCAAAAAATTCTCTTTCTGCGTTTTTTTTGCGTTTGAAAAGAAGGCGGATCAATTGAGTTTTGAGTTTGAATCCTCGAAGCTTCTTCTGGTGTTTTTCTCTGCGTTTTTTTTGCGTTTGAAAACAAGCGGAGGAGGAAGGCGGATTCTCTTTCTGCGTTTGTATCCTCGAATTAAGCCGGAGACGTTTTGAGTTTGAATCCTCGAATAACGTGAATCCGATCGTTTTTTTTCTCTGCTTTTTTTTCCGATCGTTTCTCCGAGGAATGTATATAGCGGGATCAATTGAGTTTGAATCCTCGAATTAAGCCGGAGGCGTTGAAGGCGGTGGCGGTGGCGGCCGCTGGAAGAAGTCAAGAGAGAGAGGAAAGCGTTTGAGAGGATGGAGGCTAGGGTTTTACATTTTGGGATAATGGAGGAATGGCGCTAGTTATAATTAAAAAGGTATTTTTGGATATATATTATTTTTTCATTCCTTCACAACCATCAGATTATTATTTTGTCTTTTACATAAATAAGATGTAAAACTCATCTCTATGACCTTTTCCTAAAAAATACTCTACAAACTTTTCTTTTCAAATATGTCGAAAATATATTTCAAAAAATATCCAAATTTTCGAGAATATGGAGTGAATGGGCTTTACAATCTCATGGACTCTTATTTAACTCTACAAACATATTCTTCAAACTCAATATTATTCAAATCAAATGAAGAATATTTCTATCACCCTAAGTTCAGTTTCATGCTGACTTATTTAGCCCTTAATTAATGAATTAATATTATATGGGGGGATTAGGACGTATCCACTATTTTCTACCTCAAATGGAATAGGCTCCAAGTCTAGTGTTCTTTATTCTTCTAATAATAATGGAACATATGGTAAAAAATTATATCATATTTTCTTTTTTTGAATCTTTTTTACTTTGACGTCCATTCAATCTTTTTACTCGATAAGCTGTGCACTTGCGGTAGCATTTAGTGATTATATTAAAAACCCCAAACAAACAAAAAGACTCAAAGACAAGACGGACTAAGAAGATCACACATGACATAGCATTAGACAAAGATGCACAATACACAAACATTAATAAAATTCATCCTGTCATTCAAAACACAATATATAGACTAACTAATCTTTTTTATCATATCATGAACAAAAGTGAACAAAAATTGTCAATGAGAAACAACATAGACCAAACCAATAGACTCTCACGGGATAAATCACTCAGCGCTCAATATTTGTAAGGTGACTAAACTCCCAAGCTCATAACCATAAATCCTATGAGTTAACTCTGTAATCCTTTGTATCATCGTTTCACATTCTATAGTAATCCCGAAATTCCTATATTAACACGGTTTCCCATTTCTCAATGACATTCCACGATCCAAAAAATTCTGTCAACCCCCACTCATCTGAATGCAAATGCAAATAACACTCCAACAGAATGAACTAGATAATTAACCTAAAAACCCTGCAGTGGAAATTAGGTTGATCTTCTAATTCTAATTCAATTAAAACAGAGAATTAAACGATACCAAAAATTAAACGAGGAGAAATATCAATTTGATCTCACAATTGTTAGATTTAGGGATTCACAATGCTTTAACCGGAGAAAGGAAATTTAGCTACACATGATCATAATAATACACATAAGAAATAATTAAAATACCTTATTGAATTGCAGAAAATTGAGAAAAGTGTAGTTGTTGAAGAAATAAACTCTAGGAAAAAAAAATAAGTACCAAAGTCGCACAAGCTGTTGCTAAAAGAATTGTCGACTCCCCTCTCAATGTATGCGTTCAGCTGGGAAAAAAAAATGCGTTCCCCTTTTTTTTTTTTTAATGCTGCGCACTTTTTTTCTTTTTAAATGGGGATTTTCTAATAATTAAATAATATGAATAATCCTAATAAAAAACTAATAAAATAATAAAGTAGGGTCCATCCATAAAGTCAAATATGTAAAAAAAGAGTGTTTGATAATGCTGCAATGAGCCATAAATTCATGATCACTCGATTCGTTTCGCCATTTCACATTGCTAATGGTAGAGATCTCATTGTTCAGCTTTTAGCTTTTCAAAGATCTTTTTTATTCGACTAACGCTTCACTGCCACTTTGTCTAAATAGCTCCAAATGACTCCAAAATGCCTCAAAACATCCAAAATCATGTCTCCATCATAATTAAACCTGAAATACACCAAAAACAACCACCCAAGCGAGATCTTTTCGTAGAAAACGCCCTAAAATTGCACCATATATGTAGTCAAATATGAACCTATCAAGTTCCCCCACACTTAAATGGATGCTTGTCCTCAAGCATCGTACTCTCATCCCAAAGAATGAAAAAGAAAAGAGAGTGCACTAAGGGACCTAGCAATGATATGCATGACCTACAACTAACGTGAATGCACACACCATTAATGTCCAAACATGACCCATGTCCAACTATCATCCATCTCGCATATCACAACTCAAATCAAAGGACAATCAAACAATGCATACCACACACTAGTGTTCATACCCACCACATTATCACATTGGTTCACACATTTTCAAGTAGGAAAAATCAATGAGCCTCAACTGTCCTCACAGATAATCACTCAATTCATAGAAATGCAACGGGACAATTCACTCACACTCAAAATCAACGTCAACACCAAGTATTACCATATGTTTGCATATCAATCTAATCTCCACCACTACACATTCGAATTCCAACGCACAAATCAAGAAGTCATTAACAAGGTTGTAACGGGGCCAGGGACTGAAAATAAGGTGGGAAAAGGGAAAAAATGGGTTAAAAGTGTGTCATCAAGCAACAAGAGCAACTGCTTACAACTTCAATGAAATTTACATTCCAAATATATAAAGACTACAACTATTCTCGAACTCAAACTCTGATTTCATACTTTTATTCACAGCTGTATTTTTCTTTTTTTTTTTTTTTTTTTTTTTTTTGGCAAGTCCCAAATGACATATATGCAAAACAGATGAGGACCAACTCAAACTTGCAGCAACAGTAAGGAAGCAATCTCAATATAGGATGAAAAACATAGTTTACTCTCATGGCTCAATGACACAATAGGGTATCAAAAAAAAAAGGGGATCTCGTAAGAAAAAAACTTATGGTTAATATTTCTGGAGCTAGTCAAACGAAGGGTCAGGCTAGACAAGGCTCACTAAGGGGTATAATTATCGGGTGGCCAACAAAAGTGGGTCTAGAAAGGGGTTAATCCTAGATGCCTCAATCATTTTAATGCGAAGGATCCGAAATAAAATGTGGTCTCGAAAAGTATATCAATGCAAATTCTAGAATGACATGGCATTGCGTGATACCACTCAAAGGAAAAGAATTGAGCGAGTGCGCTCTTTGGCTAAGTAAACCTCACTTTTAAGTGGCTTTCGTTAAGGTTCAAAAAATTTACCACCAAAAATCCACAAACCAATATGATAAGGTGAATGGGCATCAACAAAAGTGTGTGCTTGCAATGGTTCATTATCGTTCGGTTCTCATTATTCAACACAAGATAAATTGAGAAAGTTGGTAAAGTGTCATGCGAAGTCACTCAGGGTGCGGTGAAATCCTAAGAGTGCCTATCAATGCAACCTAAGTATGTGCAATATGCAACAGCTCCCCCACACTTAAACCATACATTGTCCGCAATGTATGTTAAAGTGTAGAAAAGAACATGAAATGTATAAATATGTACGAATTGGAAATGCATGAAATGCAAGTAATGCATGATATGCATGTGGCTAGCTATGAGAAAGAAAAAAAACAAAACAAAAAAAGGATAAATAAAAAGGGGATAAGAATACGTCACCGAGTAGGCGGAGAGGGTGGAGAAACCACCGGGGGAACCAAGGTGTGCATCAAGGCCATGAGCTCCCGGAGAGTAGCGGAAACGGTAGTCGTCTCAGTGGTCAAGGGCGTAACTTGAGTCGTCAAAAAGGTGGTATGATCGGTCAAAGTGGTAACTTGACTCCTCATATGCGCTACTTCCGTAGTCAAAGTGGCCAATTGTGTAGGTGCACAATCATATGGGGTGGCCTCGTCATCAATGTCATCGACCGGGGTACCTGCAACATCAATACTAGGCAACGAGAGGAGGTCAGGCTCGGCCATACAAACTACTCCCTGCTTATCTTTAACAAAATGTATACTTTTCAAGTAAGGGAGATCCATGTAAAGCACAGAAGGATGAGCTAAGGTGAGATCATGCTCAATAGGATCAAAGCCGGCTAAATTGATCGCTAGACGTGTATTAAGTGGACCCATAGTCAACCCTCGGTTTTAACCGTGGACGTAGCATTAGACACAGACTCGAATTGTGAGGCAGCCCAATACCCAAAATGAATGCGTTTTCCTTTCCTCATACCCCATAAAAAATAAAAATCGGTTTCGGTGGTAAGGTTAGCGGAAGAGGTCCGCACACAAAAGTTTGAAGATAGAAAACGCTTCAAAATTCGCAAACTAGGGTCAATGATTCGATAGTCTTGCGTCTTTCCGATTTTTATCCTTCAAGTTTTGGTCCCTCTTAAAGAGGTTATTCGTCGGTTACATCGTCTTTTTAATAAATTTCTTTGGGATGGCGGCCCCAACAGGAGCCATATTCATTGGACATAGTGGGAAAGTGTTTGTAGGCCTACGGAGGAAGGGGGTTTAGGGGTGTGAAATCTTTTCGATGTTATGGATTCCTTTGCGGTTAAATTGTGGGTTCGTCTTCGGATGAAGCAAGGGATTTGGGCCCGGACTATCTATAGTACATATGTTGCGGATCAGTCGCCCCTGCAAGCTTCCCTTCCCAGAAATCCGACGCAGATGGTTAAGAAAGTTTGGCAATTGCGTGATATTGCTGAATATGCTATCAGGTGGAAGGTCAATGCCGGTAATATAGATTTTTGGAGAGATAAATGGATGAACATTGATTTGGGTGATCCTCCGGACAATGAATTTAGGAAGGTGAAGGATTTCTTTGTGAATGGGAGGTGGAATGTTCCTCTTTTGCAAGAGCATCTTCCTCTACATATTGTGGATAAGATTTTATGCATACCACTTCGACCTGACCAGGACGACGAGTTGATATGGATTTTAAATTAGGATAGGCATTTCAGTACTAAGTCGGCGTGGAATATGCTACGGTCTCACAAACCAGTTCGTCCTCTCTTCAAGTTAATTTGGAACAATATGTTACCTCTCAATATTTCTTTCTTCTGCTGGAGATTAATCAATGATGCTCTTCCTTCGGATTCAAACATTCAACAACGTGGTATTACTTTGGTTTCTAAGTGTTTCGCGTGCCAGCAAGGGGAAGATCTTCGTCATATTTTCATTGAGTGTCCTTTTGCCCGGTCTATATGGACTCACTTTATGAATCAATTTGGCCTTCGTTTCACTCCTACTACTGGGATTGTTCGTATGTTTAATTTCTGGATTAACTCTTCAGCCCACATATATAATATGCGCCTTCTTGTACCGGTTATTGTGTGTTGGGGCATCTGGACAGAGAGGAATAAGTGTAGACATGAAGATTTTTGTCCGTCTGTTCAGCGTACCAACATTCTCATTGAGAGAATGATTAGACAGGTAGCTTTCCGCAAGGCTGTTGATTGTAAACATTTTGGGATTGATTGGGATGTTTCTTTTTTCAAGCCTTTCAAGGTGAAAACTCGGCCCAAGCGTCGACTGATCCAATTACGGTGGAATCCTCCCCATGTCGGACGGGTGAAGCTCAATGTAGACGGTAGTGTCAGAAATGGGGTTGCTTATGGGGGTGGAATTATTCGGGATTCGCATGGTAACTTTGTTGTTGCGTTTCATGCTTGCTTCGGCCATGAGAATGTTCTTCATGCTGAAGTAAAGGCGCTGCTCTTTGGTATTCGATTGCGTCCACATGTTTTGCCTCTTGATATTGAGACTAACTCCATTTTTGTTTCTCGTGTGATATCCGGAAATCATAGTGGAGGTTGGCCCCTCTGCATCTCGATTGGTCAGATTTCGGCTTGTCTTCGAGAAATACCACACAATATTTCTCATGTGTTTCGGGAATGTAATAGAGTGGCGGACAGCTTTGCAGCTATGGAGGGAGACGATATGACGTTTAATCATCTCAACGACGTACCTGATCATATTCAACAGCTTATTAGTGTGATTTACATGGCCCTCCTCTTATTCGACATGTTGCAGACAACTAAGGAAGCACTCTTCACTTGTGAAAGAGGGGAGACGACTTTTCCACATCGGCGATGTCATGTTTGGATACGAATGGCTCCTCCAGCCTGGAAGCACCCCTCCTATTCTAGTTGGGGTGCAAATCAGGTGTTTTCTATCCATCGTCTATTCACTTCTTGGCACATAGTACACTTTTTCACTGATTTTTGTGCTTTTATGCTGCGGGCAGATTCGGGCACCTCTTCCAGGGACATGGCCGGCGTCAATATCTGGAAGCACCCCTATCATGATGCTAGGGGTGCAATTCAGGTGTACATGTTCCTTTATTGGATTCTTTTTATAATGATTTATTTTTTATGGCTCTCTGATTTCTATGCTCTAACCGGCGTTTGCATTTTGAGGATTCATGTTCGGCTAGCTTGGACCGGGCATTTTTATTTGAAAGGGACGCATATAATCAGAATTATGGCGGTCGACAGAAAGGGTTCATTTCATAGGACCAGGATTGGCATTCAACTTTGGAGGCACCCCTATCATCCTGTTAGGGGTGCAATCCAGGTGTCCTTGTTCCTTTTTTGGGTTATTATCTTCTTTGGCTGTTTTTGGGGTTATCATCTTTCTCCTATGCCAGGTGTAACCATCCGTTGGGTGGTAGTAGCAAGGACAAGGTGGAGAAGGACAGTTTTCGTGCTTCATGCGCTAGTTCGGAGGCTTTGGCTCATACCTTGGTCGGATACACGGGTTATTTTTTTCCTTGGAATTGCTATGCGGATGCAACCGTGCTATTTTTTGTGCTTAAGCAAAGACAAGTCTCGAGTGGAGGACAATTTTGATGTATATGACAGTAATTTTATGGTGTCGGGATTTTTGGGAGTGCATAGAATGAAAGACTTTTCCCTATGTCTTTGGATTTTCCTACACTCTGGGTTCAGCGCGTAGGGTTTAAGGAGGCCATGCTTATCACTCTATCACGACGTCTTGGGAGGGCGGGATGTGGATTGACTTTGTAGCACTTTATTCTTTTTCATTTTAATTTTAAAAAAAAGGAACTTAGCTTCGTTAAAATAAAAATAAAAATAAAAAAACTAACAGTTTCTTTACAGTTTGAGAGTTTGATGTTGCAAGCGTCTTGGCAAATACAATACAGTATCAAGTATAGATAGACAAAAGAACATCAATCAACAGATGGACAAACGGTGAAAATGAGTTAAAACCGCCTATAACCAAATTGGATAACCACAGAGATGCTTTATCGGAGAACTAATCTGAGGCGTGTTCCCAAAAAGAAAGAAAAAAACTTCATCCTACAACATATCCTCCCAATGCTCGAATAATTCATACGCTAAGCAACCAACCATTAACATAGAGAATCAAAACAATAAGTAGTGCTTTCCATCATATAATACCATAAGAAAAGCAATTCAGTACTTTGTATGAGATAACCTTTTCACATGAGCCATATGAATCAAGAAAAAAGTGAGATTTCCATTGAACAAATCAGGGAAACAAATTCATTTAGTAAAGTACAAAAGCAGAGTTCACAACTGTACAATCACACCCGAATCAAGCATAATTCAACATTCAGGCCAACCACAATCCACAGATCGAATGCAATTGCATTGTATCTAGTATGAAACGAAAATTCTTATATAAAGAGTCTCTATCGCACCACACCATACACCATCGCATAAGTGATACGTGTACAAATGGCACGCTCTAATGCAGTAGAGACTCTCCTATGAAACACACACACACACACCCTTTTAGGAAGTTTACATAACACTTCATTTCATATGATAAGATCAACTCTTCAAGAAAACCAATCTACAATCAAAGTCCAAATCAAAATGCAGATTAATGTTCAAAGGTCAATTTCACATTTTTCCAAAGAAACTAAACAATAAGCTCCATCAACCAACATGTGAAGGACCAATATCACCTGTTCTAAGAGAGGAAGCAATCTCATCAGCTACAGACAAGCAAGACACAACCCAACCAGTCAATGCTAGCCATATCATCTTTGCCATCCATAATGTCATACTCCATGGTACTGCCATATCTCTTATTTTCCCTCAAATCACAATTCCCCTGTTCACTAAATCAATCACCAATTCACAAGAATTTTGTTATTTCTTGCCAAAGGAAGAATCTTTGCAAATTCAGCTTTTACTCCAATCAAAGAACTCATTAAAAATCCCTAGACCATGTACCAAGAATTCGACCATTTCCTGACGGAGAAGAATCTTTCCCAAGCAGGACCATTGACCCTTTACTGTTTTTATTTAAATGAAAATCTGGAGAAGACTTAGATTTGCCTAAAGAAATTCAAACAAATAAAATAAGCCCTTTTGAATGATTAGCATAAGAATACAAATCCTACACATATTTCCACCCTCTGACTAAAGGAAAAAAAGGTTGACATTTCAGCTTCAACCGGCGCCGGCAGCTGCAGTGTAGGACGCTCTATGAACAGAGAAAAATGCCAAAAAAATAGAAATAGAAATACTCGATAGAAGCAACGAATTCTTCGGATGTGATTTTGCAGTTCTTGAAGTAGTGATTTTGGGGTGAAAATCTAACAGAAGGGTTTTAACCGACAGGAAATAACTTGGGTAGCTTCTATCTCAGCCGACGACAGTGACAATGTGACATACATGAGCTTTTGCTTAAGGGGCGTTTATTTAAGAAGGTCAGTCAAGTCAAAGGATGTATTCATTTAAAAGGATCATGTTTATATTGAATCATTTAAGAGGGATTGTTATAATAAGAGGGCCCACTTCATTCCCGTTAGCTTGGCATCCAACTGTTGCCGTTATCTGAATGGAATATTACCGAATATATATATTTATTAAAAAAAAATCTTTTTATTTTCTTTATTTTTAAATGGGAATTCATGGGACCCACCCACAATAATCGGGGTAACCAATTCCCGGTCCAATTATGGGGAATACCACATCTTCTTCCCCATTTCACTCCTCTTGTTCCCAAAAATTTGATTCCCAATTCTATCAATTCAGCTGCAAATTCGAGATTTCAACTACAATTCGACATCATTCCAACTACAATACGAGAACCCACTGTAATTTCATCCCCCATTTCATATCTTCTTCAAGCTTTAAGTTTAATTCTTCATTCAATCGTGCAAACCCATATCTGGTGAACCCATTCACACTGATCCATACCTTGCTAATTCAACTTGTTGCAGCTCGTAGATTTCACGCCATTACCCAGAGTGAGTGTTTATATAGCCTTTAAATTGTTTCACCTTAGTTAATTGAGCCTGTAATAAGGGGCAAATATATGTCCGCTTGTCGGATCTATGGAGATTGTAGTTATTTGAGGTTAATTTGTTTTGATTAGTTGTAAATGGATAAGATTAGTTGCTTATATGTCGATTTCGGGATTGTGGGTTTTGGTTAGTTGCAAAGATTACACATGTAGCTAATTACTCAATCCAAAATTGATAAGATTAGATGCTAATAGTATCATCGTCTTTCTCCTTAGGTAATCAATTCTTCATTATAACTTAAACAGTATGCTTTATATCCATCTTTATGTTACATATACAGTTTTGTTATGTTGTTTAGAGATTAATACAAATTAATTGATAATTGATTATGGTAACAGGTCCTTTTGGAGTAATGGATGATGTATGGATATATGTTTGTTATCCGGTTGAGTTTATAGAAGAAGATAGGGATGGTAAATGGGAATGGAAGTATGTTGGTGTAGGAAAAAGAAAATTGAGGGCAATCATGATTCGTAAAAACATATCCTTTGAAGAGTTGTACGATAAGGTGGTCAACGAGTTCGGGATTGATACAAAGCGGAAAAAAATAGAAATGCAATGTGTTGTGCCAGTAACATCAAACTTTCCATGTGCACCACCGATGGTGATTGATTCGGATAGTAGTGTGAAGTGGTTAGTATCTTTTTCTGAAAAAACATACGTAGGTATTAGCCTCATTGATAAAGATGATAAAGATGATGGTTTGAATGGTGTGGAGAATGATGGTTTGAATGGTGTGGAGAAGGTAAAGTTGAATGGTGTGGAGAAGGAAAAGTTGAAAGGTGGGGAGAATGTGGACAACTGTGAAAGCCCGACTATGACTCAAAATTTTGAAATGATTGATGCTTATGTTGATGAAGAATGTAATGTGGAAGTTAATAAAGGATGATCCGTTATTGTCAAATGGAGCTGGTGATGTGACTTTGGAACCATTCGAGAAGCGTTATGTTGATAGGCCTCCAAATGAAGAATCAGAAACATCTGAAAGTGTAGATGATGATGTGGAAACGGGTAGGATACCTGAAAGTGTAGATGATGATGTGGAAACGGGTAGGATACCGAAAGTGTGAGCGATGACGTGGAAATGAGTGCACGAAACAAAATTCGATTCTCGATAAAATTAGCGGTGTGAGTGATGTTGATCCTAATGTACCTTTGGAGAGGATCACGGCGGTGAAGATATCCATGTTCATGGCGTGTTTGAAACAAAGGACTTATTGAAACAAGCGTTAGAGAAGTTGGCCGTGAAATATCACTTGAATTTATAACGGAAAAATCATCCAAAGCCATTTATGCCGTGAATTGTAATGATACTGACTTGTAAATGGCATATCGCGAGCAACAAGGATAGGAGCAACAAGGAAAGGAGAAAGCAGGGATGGTAGAAGGGTCGGAAAAGTTTGAAGTGCGAATTTACAAGAAGTTACATACTTGTTCTCTCTTTATTCGAACAAAGATCATACTAACGCATCCTACACTTTCATAGCAAGGAGTTTTAACATAGCTTTACGGATCCGAAACATGAATTTTTACCACAAAATGCAATTGTAGAATTTAAATCGGATCTATGGATATACCATAAGCTATCCAAAGGCATGGATGGCAAAAAACTATGCAATGGAAATGTTAACGGGTAATCCAAGTGAAAATTATGCCGGATTGCCGAAGTATTTTCATATGTTGAAGATGAGTAATCCAGAAACTGTGGCTGACATATCCACCAATAATGAGGTGAATTCAAATATTGTTTTGTTTGCCTTGGGCAGACAAAAGAGCATTTCAGTTAAATTTGTTGCGTCCAGTTGTTGTTGTGGATGGAACCTTTTTGAGCTCGGTATACAAAGGTGTTTTACTAACGGCGCTATGTGAAGATGCAAATAAGCAAGTGTATCCTATGGCGTGGGCAATTGTTGATTCAGAAAATAATGCATCATGGAAATGGTTTTTTAATGATTGAAAAAATCATCGGGGACACGAAAGAGCTCGTTATAGTTTCTGATCGTGCTGAAAGCATAAAGCACGGAATGAAGACAGTGTTTAAGAACGCTGTTCATGGACATTGTATGTTTCACATGAAAAGGAATTTGCAAACTCAATTTCCACGACATGATATCGGACGCTTGTTCGAATGGACTGCACAGGCGTATCGGAAGAATGAATTTACAGCTTTGTTTGATGCCTTATGTAGCAAAACGCATGATGAACCGCCAGCTGCAGGGAAAAAGAAAAAAAAGACGATTAGAGAATATTTGGTTGAAGAAGATTTTCATTATTGGGCAAGGGCATGGTTTAAAGCTAAGAGGTACAACCTCATGACGTCAAACACTGCTGAGTCATTTAACAGTAAGCTAAAAAAAGCTCGAGAATTAAGTGTGAGTGGTTTGCTCGAACGTATCCGTGAGATAATGCAAGAATGGTTTGCTAAGAGACATCGTCTTGCCATGGCTTGTACGACTCCTCTAACCCCTGAAATGGAAGGTATAATGCTTGAGAAATACAAGGCAGCTTTGGGTTTAGAATGTGACGAAGTTCAAAACCCTGTTTATAGTGTTCGGGAAGGTGTGAAAAACCATATTGTGAACGTGCTAAAGAATACATGTTCATGTGAAGAATTTGAGGCACACCTTTTTCCATGCAGACATGCAATTGCTGCGATAAAGATGCATGGAACAAAAGGGTATAATCATTGTAGCAGTCATTACACAACGGAATGTTGGAGGTTGTTATATTCTGAAGCTATTTATCCTTTGACGAATAAAGATGAAGTTGCTTTCCCTAATAATGTGCTTTCTAAGAAGGTTTTACCCCCATCGGGAATGAAGAGGAAGGCTGGTAGACCCCAAAAGAAGAGGAAGAAATATGCCGGAGAAGCACAAGAGAAGAGGAGAATTCTCGATAGTGTTTCCTAATGTTTTATTTTATTGTTGATCATGTTGTAATAAGTGTTGAATTGAATTCCTGGATATTGATGTGTTGGATAATTATGTATTGGATTTTTATGTGTTGTGATGTTGGAGAATAATGTGTTGGATACTTTATGTATTGGATATTTATGTGTTGTGATGTTTATTTGGTTGTATTTGCTTGTTAAAATACTGCTGAATATTTAAGGGTTGTGAAAAACTACGGTTTCAGCAACCTTAAATATGAAAATCTGCTGTTATAAAAACAAGCATTATCAATGTATGTTAAGTTATAACAACAATTTTGTGAGTATACAATATGGACTCATATATGTCCATAACTTTATAAGGTTGCTGAAACATTGCAAAATTAGATTGCAAAATCAGAAACATTGCAAAATCAACATTGCAATACACATTGCAAAATCAGAAACATTGCAAAATCAACATTGCAATACACATTGCAAAATCAGAAACATTGAGTTGATCATAAATATGAAACAAAAGATAACACAACAAATCAATGGCTTTCTTGAAAATGCTTCAAGACTCTTCTTTAAGATAATCATTTCGGTCTCAGTTCTTGTACATCTCTCATTATTAACAGTTTGAATGTCGATGAATCTTCTGAATTAACCACAACAGTTTGCAATTATAAGTTACGTTGAGTTCGCATCTGCAATCCTTAATTTTTCTAGAAATCCGCTGCATAATTTTTCCCAGAAATCCGCTGCATAAATCCTAACCCAAAAACAAGTATATTCAAGAAATCACAAAAATCAAGTCATTGTATTCACAGGGAAACAGAACACAAATCCTTAATATTCATAGAAACATTTCAATAGGCAAAATCCATCCAAGAAGTCGTGAATTTCCTTCATTCGAATTAAACAGCAACTCTAGTTTAATTAAACGAATTCGAATTAAACACCAACCCTAGTTTTAAGAAACGAATTACCTTCATTTGATTCTAGTTGGATTTGCGTGAAGTACGGGTGGAGGAATTGAAGGATTTCCGCCGGATGTGGTTTGTGAGGGAGAAAGAGTGAGAATGGAAAAGTATGTTTGACCAATTTACCCAGTTTTGAAAAGGAAGCAAAGATTTTGCCGGGAAATCAAAAAAATTTGGGTTGTTATGGAGAAATTTCCGGCGGGAATATTGGGAGAGAGTTCAGGCGGGAATTTTGGGATTTTGTGGAGTAAATGTTTTTATTTTTATTTTTTAAAACACATAGAAAAATATATAATAATAATAATAATAATAATAATAATAATAATAATAATAATAATAATTTTTAATAAATAAAAACACATAATGGAAAGTGTTATACAGTTGTTCTTAGGTTTGACTGTCACTGATCCATACACTGAATCATAATGGTTGTTCTTAGGTTTGACTCTCACTGATTTTGACTCTCACTGATCCATACACTGAATCATAATGGTTGTTCTTAGGTTTGACTCTCACTGATCCATACACTGTTGTTCTTAGGTTTGACTCTCACTGATCCATACACTGAATCATAATGGTTGTTCTTAGGTTTGACTCTCACTGATCCATACACTGTTGTTTTTAGGTTTGACTCTCACTGATCCATACACTGAATCATACGGTTGTTCTTAGGTTTGACTCTCACTGATCCATACACTGATCCATACACTGAATCATACGGTTGTTCTTAGGTTTGACTCTCACTGATCCATACACTGTTGTTCTTAGGTTTGACTCTCACTGATCCATACACTGTTCTTCTTAGGTTTGACTCTCACTGATCCGCATAACCTTTGAATCATAATGGTTGTTCTTAGGTTTGACTCTCACTGATCCATACACTGTTGTTCTTAGGTTTGACTCTCACTGATCCATACACTGAATCATACGGTTGTTCTTAGGTTTGACTCTCACTGATCCATACACTGAATCATAATGGTTGTTCTTAGGTTTGACTCTCACTGATCCATACACTGTTGTTCTTAGGTTTGACTCTCACTGATCCATACACTGAATCATAATGGTTGTTCTTAGGTTTGACTCTCACTGATCCATACACTGTTGTTCTTAGGTTTGACTCTCACACCATCCATCCATACAATTGTTGTTATTAGGTTTGACTCTCACCGATCCATACTTTGAATCATACGGTTGTTCTTAGGTTTGACTCTCACTGATCCATACACTGAATCATAATGGTTGTTCTTAGGTTTGACTCTCACTGATCCATACACTGTTGTTCTTAGGTTTGACTCTCACTGATCCATACACTGAATCGTAACGGTTGTTCTTAGGTTTGACTCTCACTGATCCATACACTGAATCATACGGTTGTTGTTGTTAATTTTAATTTTAATTTTAATTTTAATTTTAAATATTGTCATTGATAACAATCTATAATTTATTTCTCGATTCGACTCGACTCGTTATTACTCGATTTGATTCTTTCCCACTATAAAAGGTACACAAAGGATAAGCGACAAAGATATTTCCCACTCGATTCGGCTTGGATTACCCTAATTTTGGCGGCGGCTAGCGAAGATCTATCCGAGATCCAATTTTCGTGGCAAGCTTCATCTCCAAATCCATTCTACTTGAATCATGAACGGTAATTTCTTAAGTGTCATCTTTTTTTATTTTTCGATAATTATAGTAATTGGTTTGGATTAAAACCCAGATTTCGTTGCTTGTCACGTCTCCATGTCAAATTGTTTCGATGAAGGGTGAATTTTCTCTAAATTGAAAAACTCTAAAGTGTAATTTGGGTTTCTAACGTTTGGTTTGGTAAACACAGTGAATTTTAAGCACGTTTGGTTTGGTAAACACAGCGAATTTCAAGCACTAAGCACTGATTTTGATCCTTAATGTTTACGATGAAGGGTGAATTTGAGTGATATACAGTGAATTTGAGTGATATACTGTGAAATTGAGTGATATACAGTGAATTTGAGTGATATACTGTGAAATTTGGGTTTCTAACGTTTGGTTTGGTAAACACAGTGAATTTTAAGCACGTTTGGTTTGGTAAACACAGCGAATTTCAAGCACTAAGCACTGATTCTGATCCTTAATGTTTACGATGAAGGGTGAATTTTAGATTGTTATACAGTGAATTTGAGTGATATACTGTTAAATTGAGTGATATACAGTGAATTTGAGTGATATACTGTGAAATTGAGTGATATCATTATAGTTTCTTCTCGGGTTTTCTCCACATGTGTAAACAATGTATCTAATTTAGTTGTTTGTGATAAAAATCTGGGTTAACAATTTAATGATTCTGATGAAGGATTGGTGCCTATTTATGAGAATCGTGTATTGAGTATTGAGGAGGTTGAAGATCTTCAACGCCAGGAATATGAAGAGATGATGAACGACGTTAAAGAACTTGAAGATCTTCAACGTAAAGAATACGAAGAGATGATTAAGGAAATGGAGGATTTTAGGAACTATTGAAAATCGCCATTGAAATGGAAGAGGAAGAAAAAGAAATGCAAAGGCCCACACAATATCGGGATTACTATGATTCCTGTGGAAATTTCGACTTTTCGGACTCCGAAGGTGTAATCATTTTCTAACAAAAATGTGTAATGTAAACATAAATGTAATTTTGTTGTTTAATGTGTTAATTTGTGTAATGTGTAATGTGTAATGTAAATATGAATTGTTGTTACCTTGCTTATAATGAGTAAAGCACCATACTAAAGACACCATATAAAAATAGATACATAATTCATAAATAGATTACAAATAGATATTATTCTAATTGATTATGCATACATATCGAAATAGATATTTCATAAATATAGATATTTCATACATAAAGAATTTCATACATAATATAATTCCTATAAATAGATATATAATTCAAACCATTTCATTAGATTCTTCATCTGATAAATGCCAAGGCAAGTCTCCAATGTATGGTTTCAAAGGCAGAACTTCGTTTCCTTTTGCTGGTGTTCTCCTTCCAGTACGAAGTGGTGTTAGAGAGACGTTTCCATGCCCTGGCCATACCATCAGATCATGATATACCATGGCATATGATGTTGCAACAACGATTTTATAAGCGTCATTCACTAAAGGAGTTGTTTCATAAATCTTTGCGCATAGTTGATTGACTTTTGCCTGCATTTTGTCAATATCACGATCATGTTTTTCACCCATTGCTCGTTGTTCTGTCTTCAATTGTTCAATCTCCCTTTCTAACATGCTAACTCGATTTTCCATGTTTGTTGATTGTTATGTTTTCTTTCGAATTGTTTGCAAGTTAATTGATGTCTTTACTTATTTATACACTAGGCATACCTCTTTAGTTAAGTTGCGTCTCTTCGTGTGAACAGTCGTGTCTCTTCATTTAGATTTGTGTTAAATAATGAGTCCGTGTATTAATAATAATGAGAATAGTAATGATCAGTCCGTGTATTTATAATAAGGTGAATAATACATACCACCTCCGTCCCATAAAAATGTCCTTTTTTTAGTTTCACACAAATTAAGAAACGTAATTAATATGTTGTGTTATACTACCTCCGTCCCGAAAAAAGTGTCCACATTTGAAAAAAAAATTGTCCCACAAAAAGTTTCATTTTTCAAATCCAATGCATCATTTAATGTTTTTTTTCCAAATATATCATTCTCCTAAAATTACTCATTCTTCACCTTTTCTAATCCCAAAACAATCATTTACTACTAGTACTACTACCTAGGCACAAAGAAGCTGATGCGGAAAAGAAAAGTGAATAAGGTGAAATGGGTGCACTAAATAGCCTAGTAGTAGTATATTGACATTTTAGCCTTCACTTTTAAAAAATACTTGTATTGGAATGTGAAATGGGGGCACTAAATAAATGTTGGACTAAGTATACTTTTGGAAAATAAGCAATAAGGTTTGACCTTGTGGATTCATAATATTGAATATACCTCCCCTATTCAAGACAGTCTCACCATGTTTATGCTTTGACTCCATAGATAAAAAGCCTTTGGTTGGAGATATCAAGTCTTCCATTTTACAACAACACAATTCATAAAATTCATAAAATTCATGTCCACTTAGGTTACTAACCAAATTCATAACATTCATAAAATTCATACAATTCGGATTACAAAACCATAACATTCATAAAATTCGGATTACAAAACAACCACTTAGCGTAACCAAGAAACGGAACAACATCCACTAATTACCTTTTCTTATCGTAACCACGAAACGGAACACATCGTCGGTGCTATGTTGATAGAAGCTAAAAACGAGTTCATCCCCAGCAGTCACTTGGTTGTCATCATAAAAGAACCGCATTCCTTTTATCCGGACTCGCTTATTCCCCTTAGTCGTAGCATCAGTCCTAGCATAACACCAATTACGCCCAGCAACACGCACACCCACACGCCTATTTTTTAGCAATCCTTTTGCTCTTGCAAAAGTGATTGGGACATTCTGAAAAAACCGAAAAAATAAAATTAATTATTATGAACTAAAAAACGAGATAAATCACTATCAATCAAATTCAAAAAACAACTATCAATCCGATAACACCGTACCACATAGCCACGGGATAAATCTGTAGAGGTTATAATCTTAGTGAACGAATTATCACCGCCATCTAACTCGAGATCTTCATCACTACTGCTGTCACTGCTTATAATGTGGACTTTTGGTTACGAGCAGACAATCTCGATCTTTGCTATCACTATCCGCCATTGCACCTAGCATAAGAAGGAGAAATGAAATGAATGGTCACTTTCCGTCCCCTTTTTTTGGAAATTTTACAGAGAAATTCACTAGATCGAATCATCCAAAAAGCAATTTCAAAAAACCCTAAAAATAACAAACAAACCACATACCTGCACCGCCTACCTTCTCTGAAAATTTCGATAAGAAGGTATGAAGAAACAAGAAGAAAGTGAAGAGTTATGATGGGGCGGCAGGCAATAAATAGGGAGGGAATTGAACCGTGTGCAAGTGAACAACCGTCTACTCTTATTTTGGAATTAAATAGGAAACCTACCCCCCCCCCCCTCCTACCATTTACTTAAATTAAAAAAACTAGAAATGGATATTGTATTGTAATTGATACATAATGAAAATAGATTACAAATACATATTGTACTTGATTTTACAAATAAGTACTTCTAATCTATTAAAAAAAACATGATACCCTAATTTTCCCATAAATAAATACAATCTAAAAAATCACATAAAATCACTTAAACTAAAACCCTAATGTTTACTCCCTCCGCCCCGATATATTAGACATGTAGATATGCTAATATGCTAAGTTAATAATGCTTTTCTTATATTTGAGGAATGTGCTAACCGTGGCATAAAAAACATAAAACCCTAATATATCCCATAAACACATTACAATCAAACAAAAATCACATAAAATAACATATATCCCATTAACACATTTAAATTACTCATTTGAAATTTTATAGATTTGTCATACAAAACATAAAACCCTAACATTTTTTTAGCTTTTCTCTTTAAAAATTTAGATTTATACTATGTAAGCTTGTAGTAATCTCATTATATCATAAATTGATATTTTGAGATGTATACTATGTAAGCTTGTACTAATCTCATAAATGGATATTTTGAAAAGTTATATAGTATTACCTATAATAGCTCTTTTTTTGTTACTCATTTTTCGTGGACAACAAATTTTTGTACTTACGGAAATAAACCAAAACCCTAATGTACATAAGCAAATAAATTACCCTAATGTCCATAAACAAATTACACATCGTAATAACAAAATTTTTGAGTAGGAGAAAGACATATTGTGACTAATTAAAACTAAATCTAATTGAAAAGAATTGGAATTGAACAAGAGATAAACTGGAAAACTAGTTCATCAAGAACATGATGAACATATACTATGGTTTTAATTACTTATGTTGTAGGCAGCAGCATAAGTAGAATTATATATATTACATATCTACAATTTCAGTCCAAAATAATGGAACCTTGAGATCATATACGCCATGAGATCAATGTTGATCAACAAACCTTTTTTGTAATGGAACCTCCACATTTATTCATAAAGACAAACAAAAAAAGTGTAACATTTCCTCCCTTCATATATTCCATAAGATTGTATTGTAAGCACCATTGTAGTTGTAAGACACAAATCCCCTTTTGAAATAGTGAAACCAAATTTTTTCTCTTGTACGCAAAAACTCAATTCATTTAGCACAAAAAATCAACAAATCTAGAAATGAAGGATAAAAATAAAACCATTTAAAATTATCAAGAAACCAAATCACTTGCAATTAGCACCAAGTTCCAAAGAATTTCGAAAGAGATTGTTATGAACACAATCGTAAATAGCCGTAGGGATTTCTAAGTTGCTAATGGGAGTTAGTTAGAACTGTAATAGTTAGTTGGAGTCATTAATGAGTTTGTTAGACATGAGAATTGACTAATAAGCAATGTAATTAGGTATAAAAGGGAGAATGAACAGAAATGTAAAGGTTACCGGTTGATAATCAATAAACTCATACCTTCCCGGCTATTTTCTTTCTCTCTCTCTGCAAATCTTCTGCTTTTTTACGCAATTCTCCTAATTTTCTCCTCTCAATCCCTAACAGAGATACTTAATGGCTGCAATTCTCCATAATTTTCTCCTCAAACCCCAACATTCAATGGATTTACTGCGTTTTTATGGGAAATGGATTTGCGCTTTTCTTCCATGGATTTCGTGAATTTGGAGAAAAAGGAGGAGAAATAGAAGTTAACGGCAATTCTCCTCAATTGATTTCTGCGTTTTTTTATCGGAAATAGATGGAAATGGATTTCGGCTGAGTTTTTCTTCCATGGATTGCGTGAATTGGGTGGAGGAAAAATAGGAGAAATAGAAGTTAACGCCAACGTGAAGGAGTCCGTCAAAGAAGGGGGCATTTTAGTCTTTTCAACTGTTTTTAATATTTCCCCCCTTTTTCATTTATTTTTTATTTAGCTGTTTTAGTCAAAGCCCTTTTACGCAAACATATCACCTCGGGGACCCTTTTAAATGAATTCCCCTTTGCTTAATTATCTTCATTTACGTTATTTTTTATTTTTTTGTCTATAAAGAAATTAGGGGACTACCCTCAAAATAAAAAAATAAAAAAATGTAGGGGACCAATTCTCAACGAAAAAAATAAAAACCAGGGGACCAATCACCTCTGACGGGGAAAAGTTATTATGAAGCAGGTATTTGTAAGTGATAACTAATGGATAGTTGAGATGAATCAAAATTTACTCTCTCTCATAGGGGTGAGTTGGAGAGATCACAATCCTCTACTTGGTATCACCCATAAAAACATGTTGCGTAATAACTCTTCTCTGACGACAAAATGTGACCAGATAATTTAAGACATCAAGAATGACAGGTTTACCCTTCATTTTTTTTAATTTTTTTTTTTTTTTGTGAATGCAGGAATATGGTGCTTTGGAATTTTTTTTTGTAATTCTATCCATTATTTTGGTGTGTTTGAATTATTTTTTTAACTACATTCTATCATTTTGATCCGTGTGGAATTGAACGGTTATCTTCTTTTCACTATTTTCAGTAGACCGAAAATTAGACGGAATGATTGGATAGAAATGTTGGTCCCAGAGAAGGGTAAAAATATAGTCAGAGGGGGGTAAATGACTATACTGGAGTTTCAAAAACTTTTCTTAATTTAAAAGCTTTTGGACAGCGGATAAATCCATTCTTTTAATACCGTTTCAAAGTAGGTTATGCAAACACAGATATAGGATACAATAATAAAGTGTTGTGAAGTAAACTGCTGAAAGTAAATAGACACAAAGGTTTACAGTAGTTCAGGGTAGTGTAATATATTAATCCACTCTTCTCCTGTGATGATTGGAGGAATTCACTGTTGTCTTTCACAGATACAATAGTTAGATTGTCCTTGGCTACACAAGCTTCACAATCTCCAAGACTATCACTCCCTGGCTACAAAAGCTTTAGTGACTCATTCTTCAACACTGCTCCTTGAGAACAAATCATTCAGCAGCTATCACAAACACACTCCTCCTCAGATGGCTCTGATTCAGTTGCTTGACTGGTGTGAATTGGATTCACAGATTCTGTTGATCAATCTCAGTGCTTGATTTGGAGTTTGAGCTCTGATTGCAGAGTTGATATCTGGATGTGCCCTTTAAGTTCAAAGAGAAGGCTTTCACATTGACAGAGTTTATGCTCGTTTTTTCAATATTGCAATCGTTGTTTTTCTTGTATGACAATGCCTTCTATTTATAGCCTTGATAATTCTTGATTTGAATTTCTGTCCGTTGGCTATTTAATGTGGAGAATAATCCTTGATTTAATTCTTGATTCCCTCTTGATTATATCCTCCTTGATTTTAGTGATCCGGATTTTCTTCAAACGTTCATCATAAAATCCGTCATTGATTGATTCTTGATTGATTATGCATTTAATGCTTGATCCTCTGATTCTTCCTTATTTTTCACGTTCTGAATAAGTATAGGTGATATACCTTACTCAGCTGTTCCTTCACTTGATTGTTGTGTGATCAGTTGAGTAGACATGCTCACTTAGCTGATGTGCTCTTCATTCACTGATGTTCTTGTTGGAGAAATTGTCCACTAATGACTTAGTGGGTTAGTGGTCACTTAGTGGTCATAAGTGCTAGTAGTGGCCATTATTGAGGGTTAGTGGCCTTAGGAGTGGGAGTTACTTTTTCCACCTATATAAACCCTCTTTGGTGGAAATGTCACAACACAAGTTTTTCCAAATAATATTTTTTCCATCTCATATAGTAAGGTAGTTTGTTTTTGTTGAAGAGATTCTGAAACACCAAGAGTTCGTTGAGTTCGAGGTCGGTGAAGTACCTCGATTACGAGCATGTAATTGGGTTATCCTGGGAGACAAGTGCTAAACCGTGGGTACTGCCGGAGCATTATTGTCTTAAGGACAGAGATTAGCTCGCCCCGGTTACATATCCTTGTTGTTTTTCTTCTGTTTTTCCTTCTGTTTGTGTCGATCTGAATATAATAAAATTGTTCTTCATCTTTTCTGCTTTTTTATTTTTACTTTGCATTGTAATACTTTGGGTATAACAATCTTAAGACAATTATTTTGAGCCTCTTTGCTCTAAAAGTATATCTTTGCGAAATGAAAAATAAATTTGATCCGCTTCTTTGAACTTTTTATTTTTTCGTTCGTTCGAGTATCATCTGTGATACTCGGTTGGTCGATGTCTCTTTTTGGTATCGGTTTCGTAAAACCGGTCCTTTCTTTTTTTGGTATTGGTTTTTTTTTTTGTAAAAACCGGTCCATCTCCTTTTTGGTATCGGTTTCTGGTAAAACCGGTCCTTTCTTTTTTATGGTATTGGTTTTTTTTTTGAAAATCCGGTCCATCTTCCTTTTTGGTATTGGTTTCTAGTAAAACCGGTCCGTTCTTTTTTGGTATTGGTTTTTGGTAAAAACCGGTCCATCTTCCTTTTTTATCGTTTTACGGCAAAACGATTTTACGCTTTTTTTCTCGTTTTTGGCAAAACGACGGGATTGTGTTGTTGATCTTCTGCTTCGATTCTGAACAGAAATGACCCGAGTCAGCGATGCGTCTGTGACAACTACTATTGGAACCACATCAACCACAAATCTGAATCCACTTTTGGATGCTAATGTGTCTGCTGTGACACAACCTGTTGTTACCATTGCTGGTACTTCTCATACTTCTCATGGAGAGAAACCAGAAAAGTTCAATGGCCTAAATTTCAAGCATTGGCAGCATAAGATGTTATTCTATCTCACTACACTTGGACTAGCAAGGATGCTCACTGAAGAGAAACCAGTTGTGCCTCCTTAAAACACTGAGCACAGGGTGTTGCTGGCTGTAGAGAGTTGGAAGCATAGTGATTTTCTATGCAAAAATTATATTTTGAATTGCGTAGATAATAGTCGGTATGGTGTTTATTCTATGTATGAAAGTGCAAAAACACCGTGGCTTGCATTAGAGAAAAAATATAAAACTGAAGATGCAGGCGCTAAGAAATTTATAGTGGGTAAATTTCTGGACTATAAGATGGTCGATTCCAAAACTGTTATTAAACAAGTTGAGGAATTACAAATCATTATATCCGAAATTTTAGAAGAAGATATGATGATAAGTGAGAATTTTCAAGTAGCCTGTGTGATTGAGAAACTTCCTGAATCTTGGAGGGAGTATAAGAGTTATCTCAAACACAAGCGAAAGCAAATGTCAATGGAGGATATGATTGTCCGACTCCGTATAGAGGAGGACAATAAGGGCTCCAAAAGAAAATCTGTTGTGTAGGTTGGACAGGCCAAAGCTCATGTTGCTGAGGTAAAGAATCAAAAAAGGAAGAAATATGGTCAATCTTCCAAGAAAAATGATGAATCTTACAAGAAACCACAGACTGTGTACAAGTTCAATGGCAACTGTAACAATTGTGGAAAGTTTGGGCACCGTGCTGCTGAGTGCCGTTCAAAGAAGCCAATTCATCCAAGGGCACATCTGGCTGAAACTGATGGTGATGAGGAAATGTTCTGCGCTGTGGTGTCAGAATGTAACTTTATGGGGAATCCAAGGCAATGGTTTGTGGACACTGGAGCCACAAGACATGTTTAGCTTGACCGGTCGTGTGTTTTCAACTTACAAGGCGGCACAGGGACAAAGCGTGGATGGGGAATTCATCAACTTCTCCAATTGTTGGATCGAGGGCGGTGATTCAAGATGACTTGAGGAAAGAAGTCGACTCGAATGATGTGTTTGCATGTTCCCGAGATTCGTAGGAATCTCATTTTCGTGACAAATTGAACAAATTTGGTTTCAATTTGAATTTTGGTTACGATAAGGTCATTTTGACCAAGAATGGTGTGTTTCTCGGTAGAGGTTATTCCACCGAGGGTATGTTTAAGCTTAATGTAATGGCAATCATGCCAAAGAATGTTGTGCCCAATGAGGCTAATAAAATTGCATCCTCTTCCGCTTACTTGATTGAGACTTCTTGCTTATGGCACAATAGATTGGGACACGTAAATAATAAATCAATTCGACGGATGATGAACTTAGATTTATTACCTAATTTAAAATTTAATAATAATGAAAAATGCCATATATGTGTCGAAACTAAAATGACTAAGGCACCTTTTCCTTCCGTGGAAAGAAACACCGAACCGTTAGATTTAATTCATACAGACTTGTGTGATTTAAAATTTGTACAAACGAGAGGCGGTAAAAAATACTTTGTAACTTTTATCGATGATTGTACAAGATATCATTATGTCTATTTGCTAAGTAGCAAAGATGAGACACTTGAGGCTTTTAAAACTATAAGAATGAAGTCGAGAATCAACTTAGCAAACGAATCAAGAAGGTTCGTAGTGATAGAGGTGGTGAATATGAGGCACCGTTTAATGAATTATGTTCGAGACTTTGGTATTATCCATCAAACGATCGCACCTTATGCACCTCAATCAAACGGTATTCTTTGAGCGCAAAAATCGTACTCTTAAGGAGATGATGAATGCTATGTTGATAAGTTCGGGTTTACCTCGGAACTTGTGGGGAGAAAGCGATACTTTTCGCCAATGTCATTCTTAATAGAGTTTTGTCTAAAAATGGATAAAACACCTACGAGTTATGGAAAGGCTACAAGCCTAGCTACAAATACTTGAAAGTGTGGGGTGTTTAGCAAAGGTCGAAGTGCCTAAACCTAAACAAATCAAAATTGGGCCTAAAACGATAGATTGTATATTTATCGGTTATGCAAATAATGAGAGTGCACATAGATTTCTAGTGTATAAATCTGACAATCCGGATGTTCACGTGAATACAATCATGGAATCAAGAAATTCTGAGGATGTATTTCCATGTAAAGAAAGAAGTCAAGAAAACACAAGCTTAAATAAGTGGCCACATGAACCAACAAGTGAAACTACTCCAAAGCGAGGTCCGAACCTCGTAGGAGTAAACGGGCAAGGACTTCAACGTCTTTCGGTCCCGATTTTTCACCTATATGGTAGAAAACGAACCAAGTACATATGCTCAAAGCTATGTCAAATCCGAAGCGCCGTTCGGAAAGAAGCGATCAATAGTGAAATCGATTCCATTATGCAAAATCATACTTGGGAATTAGTAAATATCCCACAGGACATAAACCTCTCGGTTGTAAGTGGATTTTAAGAAAAATTCAAGGTGATGGATCGATCGATAAATATAAGGCCGATCGGTAGCTAAAGGTTATCGTCAAAAGGAAGGTCTTGACTTCTTCGATACATATTCAGCGGTTACTCGGATCACGTCGATACGAGTTTTTATCGCAATTCTTCGCGTAAATAATCTAGAAATACATCAAATGAATGTAAAGATCGCTTTCTTAAATGGTGAATTGGAAGAAGAAATCTATATGGAACAACCCGAGGTTATGTGGTTCCAGTCAAGAACACAAAGTGTGTCGACTCGTTAAGTCATTGTATGGGCTTAAGCAAGCGCCAAAACAATGGCACCAAAATTTGATCAAACGATGTTATCAAATGGGTTTAAAATTAACGAGTGCGATAAATGTGTTTATGTCAATAACACTTCTAATTCCTTTGTGATAGTATGTCTATATGTTGATGACATGTTAATCTTGGGTAGTACTCATGATATAATCATAAATACTAAGAAGATGTTAACAAGAAACTTCGATATGAAGGATATGGGAGTTGCAGATGTAATTTTGGGGATTAAAATCTCTAGAATGTCGGATGGACTGCATTGTCACGATCTCATTATGTTGAGCCTGTTTCTAAAAAAGATTTAACGTATTTAACGAAAAGTCCGATAAAAACTCCTATTGACTTGACTATGCACTTAGTCAAAAATAAAGGAGAAACTCGTGTCTCGATTAAAATATTCACAAATCATAGGTCAGTCGATGTACATAACCAATTGTACTAGACCGGACTTAGCATGTGTTGTAAATAAATCGAAAGCAGATTTACAAGTAATCCAAGTGAGGATCATTGGAAAGCATTAAATAAATCTTCGAGGTACTTAAATTTCACAATGAATCTTGGATTACGGTACACGAGATATCCAGCAGTGTTAGAAGGATACTGTGATGCAAATTGGATATCTGACTCGAAAGAATCAAAGTCCACAAGTGGATATGTATTCACTAAAGGTGGTGCTGTTGTGTCATGGAAATCCACAAAGCAAACTTGCATTGCTCGTTCCACTATGGAAGCTGAGTTCATTGCATTGGACAAGGCAGAAGAAGAAGCAGAATGGCTTCGTAATTTCCTCGAGGATATTCCATGCTGGACTAAGCCTATTGCTCCTATAAGCATACATAGCGATAGTCAGTCGGCTATAAGCCGGGCACAAAATAGTATGTACAATGGTAAGTCGAGACATATTCGTCGTAGACATAATACCATTAAACAACTGATCTCTAACGACGTGATTTCCGTC
Organism: Gentiana macrophylla; assembly: GCA_026214975.1. NCBI lineage: Eukaryota > Viridiplantae > Streptophyta > Magnoliopsida > Gentianales > Gentianaceae > Gentiana > Gentiana macrophylla. The sequence continues at coordinate 18,910,418 of CM047810.1, forward strand.
GATTTTGTTAAATCGAAGGACAATCTTGCGGATCCGCTAACAAAAGATTTACCTAGAGATCAAATGTCAATATTGACATACGGAATGGGACTGAAGCCAATTACGACAGAAACTTTGTAATCGTAACCTCACCATGTTGACTGGAGATCCCAAGATCATGGTTCAAAGGGACAACTAAGTTATGAAGGTTCATTGAACACTTACCCATTCTATGAATAAAAGTGTTATCTGTAAGATGTGTAAGGATAAGTGAAAACTTTTAATGATTCCAATAGCTTGATTAAATTCGAGTAGGGTATGGCAGAATACTCTTGATAGGAGGTCACCTATGTAAGTGTGAAGTGGGGCCGCTTCTATGAGAATTCAGTGGCTTGAAATATCTGACGCACTTTCTGAAACCAGGGTGTTTCATGGCCAAAACGAGCACAACCATGAGAACCAATACGTGTTAAGGGAAATATTATGTGAGTACTATTGTTTGGTTTTACATTAAAGGCTGAACAGTTCAAGACATAGTTCACTGATTAGCCGAGTAGATCCGATAGTATTTCACTAAGGCAGGTTCAAAGCCAGAAGCTACCTCTCCTAATGCAATATTTTCTGTCAGAATCTCTTCAGGGTCTGCATTTGCATTAATGTCCATTTTGTGGGGGATTGTTGGAGAAATTGTCCATTAATGACTTAGTGGGTTAGTGGTCACTTAGTGGTCATAAGTGCTAGTAGTGGCCATTATTGAGGGTTAGTGGCCTTAGGAGTGGGAGTTACTTTTTCCACCTATATAAACCCTCTTTGGTGGAAATGTCACAACACAAGTTTTTCCAAATAATACTTTTTCCATCTCATATAGTAAGGTAGTTTGTTTTTTGTTGAAGAGATTCTGAAGCACCAAGAGTTCGTTGAGTTCGAAAAGTGAAGTAGTACCTCAGTCGAGCAGTAATTGGGTTATCCCGGGAGACAAGTGCTAAAACGTGGGCACTGCGGAGCATAATTGTCTTAAGGACAGAGATTAGCTCGTCCCGGTTACATATCCTTGTTGTTTTTCTTTCTGTTTTTCCTTTCTGTTTGTGTCAGTCCATAATATAATAAAATTGTTCTTCATCTTTTATGTTCTTTATTTTTTACTTTCGCATTGTAATACTTTGGGTATAACAGTTCTTTAATCAGTTGATAGAATGTTTACTTTGCTAGTTCACTGCTTTCTTTCTTTCTTTGATTTTACAAAAGTACTTGTACTTCACTGATCCTTGATTTGAGTGAGATCAGTGTACACCATATTTAAACAATGAATTTCATCACTTGAAATATAACTTAGACTTATCCAAGGTCATCACAGACTTCCCTGGTTATAAGTCACTCCATATGTCTTCATGCTTCTCTGCTGGTACTTGGCTGTCTTTACTCTGCCGAAATTCTGTTTTACTCAGCCATCCAACCAACTAGTACACTACTTGTCTGACTTCAACTTATACAACATGTCAGACTTTATGTAAATACTTATATAGAGATTTCTAACTTATTTCAAGCTTGCTATAACAGCTAGTATGGTCATCATCAAAACATAAAATGTTCCTAACAAGAATGGAATGTAAAACCTAGTAATAAAATTCAACCAGCACCACCCACCCCATCACCAACATGCCACCTTACCGCACCCTACCACCGCCACCCTTCATTGTACCATCAACGCTGCATACAATATCATCACCATCGTCACAAATAACCACCATTCATATCACAACTCAATCCACAACCATCCGTCCCACCACCACCCCATGTTACAAACCGTTTCACCACTGCCCATACCACCGCCCACCTTACCTTCGTCTTCACATCATCACCCGTAGCCTATCCCACCACCAACCTGCCACTATCCTCTGCCACCACCAACTTCATCACCGCCGATCTTTACTCGGCCACCACCACCCACTTCACCATAACTATCATCGCACACTACACCACCATTGTCACCACAACCACCGCCACCACCCATCACTTCACCATAACCATCATCGCACACCACACCACCATTGTCACCACAACCACCGCCACCACCCATCTCACGTACATAACCACCGCTGCCATCACCACAACTACTATCGTACACCTTAGATCATCCACTGCCAAACTTCACTGCATTCCCCACCACCACCCGCCACACTCATTATCACGCACGCCCATTAACCACCGTGTCACTTTTCACATCTTATTGAATCCCACACATTTTGTTCCATTGCATGTCAAACATAGGAATGTAATCACATTTGTTCTGTTCCATTGCATTTCATTCCATTAATTTCATTCTCTTCCCTTCCATTACATCAATCCAAACGCACTATAAATGAAATATAATGAAACTGGTGGAATGGAATGAACGTGATTACATTCCCATGTTTGGTATGCATTGAAATAAAATGTATATAATTTTATAGGATATGACAAGTGACACGGTGGGTGATCATGGTGCGTTATGTTGACTGTGACGGTGGTTATGGGGTGTGCCGAGGTGTGGTGGCGGTGGTGGTAAAGTGTGTGATGATGGGGTGGTAGTGGATGTTGTAAGTTCTGCAGTGGTTATGGTGACAGTGGTAGTGTGAAGTGCGGTGATGGTGGTGGTGAAGTGGGCGGTGGTGGCCAAGTGAAGATTGTTGGTGATGGAGCTAGTTGTTGTAGCATGATGGTTGTAGAGGTGATGGGGTAATTTATGGCCGAGAATGAGGAAGATGGTGATGTGTGTAAGAGATAAATCTCATTAGCCCATTACATGGATTTGATGGAGTGGTAAAACATTCAACTTTAGTGTTTATTTCGGATGGGCCTGGATGCTTATTATCGAGACTTATTTATAACATTAAATACTACTTAAAGAGTAGTTGATTATTGTCTTTTTAAATCAATCGATTCGGACATCGCGTGTTTAAGAAATCAATGTCTAAACTTGGTGAAATATATGTGTATAAGAGGAGTTGAATGGTGTATCAACTCTTCTCGTTTTCGTCGGACACACATGTTGTAATACCCTACTCCCAACCCCTAGGTCCACTTGGGTCATTCTAGAAGGGGTTGCGAAACTCTCGCCTCGACTTCACTAAAAAGACTTTATTCCCAATAAAACAAAATACATCCACAAAATAAATCACTAAATCCACAAATTGATTTTGCATAAATCACCAACTAATTCAATTAAAAGATTACAATTGTCACTAACTTATGGCGCAACATGTTCTAGATCTCGGTCCAAGTCATTGCTTCCATCCTCATTATTCTCCCTCGATCCACCACCTGATTTTTTTGTTTAGAAGGAAAACAAAACAAACAAAACAGAACAAAGAAACAAAGAAGACGATGCGTCAGCAAAGGGCTGGTATGAGCCGTGTGTGAGAGTGTTAATTATTATATATAAAATGGCAAAAAAATTATGATTTTGACATATGTGCATGTTGGCATAGTGGACGAAGAGTGGGTACTCTGACTTATTGATTCAAGTTTGAATCCTTTCAATTACATTTTTTTTCTTTCTATTTTTTGTTTTATTAATTATTATATATAAAATTATAAATGTTATAACTGGCTGGCACGGTAATGTTAGGAAATCACTAGTTTAACGCAGCGAAATTTAAAATTTGATTTCCGTTTTCTAGATCGTTCTTCGTTTAATGCAATAAACACGTTAAGTAGTTTGACGGTTATACCTTAATGATCTATAAGATCGTCGCTTTGACCGTCAACGGAGAGTAGTACAGTGCACAAGCCGTCCACGTGTCCGGCCTCTATTGCTAATCCACACGAACTCCTCGCTGGAATCCTTCTTAGATTGCTATTGGAAAATTCCGGTTGCTAGACCGGCCTTTTTCATCTCTCACAAACTCACTAAAGGATGCTCTCTATTTTACACAAAAACTATGATCTCTTGCAATTGTGATGTACCAAAGAGCTTGACACCCGCCTCTTATTTATAGCTAAAGGCGGCGCCCCATATGTGTGTAGGAGAAGAAAACATTTCCCAATAAAATAAGGAAAATCTTCTAGATTGATTTATCTCTTTTATTATAATTAATATTGCCAATATCTTATATTGATTATACTTATCTTATTACCATAAATCTATTTTTCCAAAATCAATTAATAGCTTATATTAATATTATGGTAATCTTATTAATTAAAATGCACAATCCAAGTGTATCTTATACACATCAAATGTGGCTCCCCTATAGTCAACAAATTGACTTCCGGAATATTTTTTAATTAATATAATTTATATATAATTAATATCTTGTATTTTATTTATTCATAATAAATAAATACCACCATATAAATTTTACCATTATAACCTTTATAGTCTAGAGATAATCTTTACTTATTTGGTTATCAACTATAACCGTATTTTAATCCGACTCGAAGTTCATATGTGTGTGACCCGGTAGGCTTCTGAATATGTTAGCCGTAGACACAAAGTGCAATTTACTAAAATGTCCTTCATGCCTAACGATCACGGGATAGCGTCTAGCAACACACCATGACCCCCAATCATCGGAAGAGTCAAAAGCAATGACTATTACCTTTCATGTGAAGCAGTTACCGTGTAACTTACAATCCTATCGCTGTAATAATATCCATACGACCGTATCTCGAATGTCAATACATTAACGATCGTATCTTATAATCTGGATATCATGCTCTCTCGGAATAACACATTTACTCCCACTTTGCAAAGATTCTCGAGAGCTAGACATTCATTATAAGAGGGCCATTTCGGATATTCGACCCCAATCATAGGATACGCGATTCCTGGACGATCAATCATGTATACTCCGCATGCTTCAATATCATACCCAATCACTACCGCATGATCGCCCCGTGGCTAGAGGAAATCTCAATAGTGTCAAAGCATGACAATCCACACCGTGATGCCATGAAGACTCCGGTCTAATTGATAATTACACAACCGCCGCATAGTGTGACACTTAATGTAAGTGGGTCAGTCTAACGTACGCATTCTCTAATACACGTTCACGTACAGTCCAAGTGTCTCTACACTTCGATAGACGAGATATATCCCTTCTTTCTATAAGATAGAAGATATCCAATACGTGCTAGTCTGATTATACTATCAATGATTCATTTGACAGTACATAAGAATAGCGACATTTAAGTACCAAACTTGTTGAACATAGGAGTTTGCCGCTAGGTATTTGACCAAATAGGATTGTCCACTTGTGATTAGAGATCTCATTAACCATAATCACTATCATTGTTTCTCTATCACAGTTTGACACTAGAGATGTTACTATATATATACAACAAATAATATGAAGATAAACAATATATATAATAACATAAGTGCTTTTATTAATCATAATAAAGTTACTACATGAACTAAATAGACTGTAAATGACCCGACCCGGTCGGATCCGGTCCAACCCGATTGGGTTTATGACACATTTCCAACAATCTCCCACTTGGCCTAAAGCCAATCACCCATATGCCTAAGCCCGTGCATGTGAACATGTTTCTTATGCTTTGCTTGAGACAGTGCCTTGGTTAACGGATCATCTATGTTATCATCCGTGTGGACTTTCTCTATCTTTACATCTCCTCTATCTACTATCTCTCTAATCAAGTGATAGTGCCGTAGCACATGTTTGGACTTCTAATGAGACCTTGGTTCCTTTGACTGAGATATCACTCCATTATTATCACAGTACAAAGGCACTGGACCTTCAACGGAGGGAACCACACCAATTTCAGTAATGAACTTCTTTATCATAACTGCTTCCTTTGCCACCTCCGAGGCTGCTATGTATTCGGCTTCCATTGTAGAGTCTGCAGTAGTCTCCTGCTTGGAACTCTTCCAGCTCACTGCTCCGCCGTTAAGCGTGAAAACAAATCCAGATTATGACTTAAAGTCATCCTTGTCGCTTGAAGGCGCATCCGTGGTAACCTCGTAAAACTAAATCATCGTTCCCAAAAACCAGGAACATATCCCTAGTACGTCTCATGTACTTGAGGATATTCATGACAGCAATCCAATGACCATCACCTGGATTGGACTGGTACCTACTAGTCATACTAAGATGGTACGAGACATCTGGTCTAATGCACAACATGGCATACATGATAGACCCGATTGCCGAAGTATAAGGGGTCTTACTCATTTGTGCCCTTTCCTCCTCTGTCTTAGGACTCATTCCCTTCGACAGGTAGACCCCATATTGTTAGGTGTAGTGCCCGAAAGACAATTTGTGTAATTGTTTTTAATGGATGACATAATTTATCTCACCTTATTACTTGCTTTGTGCTTGTAAGTAATACACTGCTGCAAACCCTAAGTATATCAGTATGTAACCACTTAACTCAGTGTATGGATTACACGTGAGGATTGAGTTAGTGGAGATATGCTTAAACTGTTAGTCCATGGTGAACTTAATCAGAGTTTAGGGTCTCTTGATTAAAACACCAATAATGCGCCTGAGAACACCTTAGGGTGTGATAGACTTATCCGGGCTATCGGCAGAGGGTACTACGTGGGGCATTTATATATGATGGCATTCATATAGATGGACCGATTTAATCTGAATTTCGATATAATTCCGTAATCGAGGAATCTTATTAAATCATTAGATGATCATATATGGATCAACCTTAATCCCGAGGTGATCACAGGTGCCGCTTGTCCGGGGTAGTGTTTGATGTGTTAGTTACGGTTCACTTAAATATGTGTTCCAAGCCACTTCTCATTGGCACTATCTCAGATGAGTGAGTAGTTCGATTTTCACAGACATGGAATCCATTCCTTCCTGCGGGAAGTAGAGAGACGATCCCCTTGTTTGTTAGCCCTAAGAAAGTGATCGATCCGGGAGTTCACATTTGACTAATTAGCTACTAGTCGGATATGTGTTCTAATTGATCATCGGGGTTGATGGTAAATAAGGATAAGATATTCTGAGTCGGGTTCACGGAGACTTCCCAATCAGAATGGACAGTCTATGGAGGGTTAATCCGTATGTAGTGATTATATCAATGGACACTTATTCACTCTATAGGTTGAGTATAAGTATACATCTATAATCGGTAGAGTTCGGGCCGGGTTTATGGTGGCGTAATCCCGAATTAATAATTAATGTGCTTATTCGGTTCGATGAATAATTAATTATTGGAGCTACTGGTTATAGGTCCATGGTCCTCGATGTGGCTTCTGTAATTCGGACTAATAATCTTGTTATTTGGGCCTCAGTGATAATTAATTGGTGGGCTAATTAATTGATATGCATGTATATTATTTAGTTGGGCTTAAATAATATAATACATGAAGAAGACATTTTCGTGGGGCAGTGGGCTTAGTGTGGCGCCAATATGTCTTGGATTTTCCAAGAAATTAGTTTTCTTGGATAATGACATATTATGTAATTAGTTATTTATTTGTTAAATAATTAATTGGATAAATAAAAAATAATAATTTATTTATTATTTATCTCTTAACTATAAGGATAATTATATTTTCTTATTATAAGATTATAATTATCTCTTATTTTTATTGGATAATAATAATTAGAATTATCTCATTTATTTTGTTAAACCGATTGGGTATAGGTTTTCTCTCTTGGATTTTGCCTATAAAAAGAGAGTTCTCCCCATGCCCTACGTGTGATGAAAGCCACGAAATTCATAAAGAAAAAAAGGCTAAGGAGTTCGATCCTTAGCTCCACCCGGTTGGAGAAAAACTTAGGGTTTTTCTCGGTTGCATATCAATGAGGTTCCAATTCCAAGAATCGGTGTCCACCAACCACCGTTTGGAGAACACATTGGAAGATCAAGGCTTCTCATCCTAAGATCAAGGCTTCTCTTCCCGATATTGGTAAGATAATCTTAACCCTCTTGTAGTAGTTTGAGTCCTTTAATTATGTATTGTGGTATATAAGTCGTGATCCATCCGCTGCGCGTAGATCTAACTCGTTTAGATCTAAGAACCTGCATCCTTCAGATATGACATGGACAAAGAATCCTTTCTTGGGATCGCTCCATCTTTGAATCTCTTCAAAGATCTTGTCTATATAGGTGGATTCGACAGACCAAGCAACCTTTTAGATCTATCTCTATAGATCTTTATTCCTAGAATATAGGCTGCTTCACCCAAGTCCTTCATTGAGAAGTTCTTGGACAACCAAGCTTTGACTGATTGTAACATTGGCACATCATTCCCTATGAGCAATATGTCGTCTACATAAAGCACTAAGAACACAATAGCACTCCCACTAACCTTCTTGTAAACACAGGGCTCATCTTCGTTCTTGATAAAATCAAACTGTTTGATTATCTCATCAAAGCGAATGTTCCAACTCCGAGAAGCTTGCTTTAATCCATAAATGGATCTTTGCGTTACACACTATCCTCTGGCGTCATTGGTTGTGAAACCCTCAGCCGTGTCATATACACCTCCTCGATGAGTTCCCATTAAGGAAAGTTGTTTTCACATCCATCCGCGATTTACGTAATCATGGTATCTTTGCAATAGCGAGCAAAATTCTAATGGATTTTAACATGGCAACAAAGCGTAAAAGGTTTCATCATAGTCAACTCCTTTTCTTTGCTTATAACCTTTGCCACTAACCTAGCCTTGTAGGTAGTCACGTTACCGTCCATGTCGGTCTTTCTCTTAAAGACCCATTTACATCCTATAGGAACTATTCCTTCAGGTAGATCAAGTAAGTTCCAAACTTGGTTGTCTTTCATGGATTCCATTTCAGAATCCATGGCTTCCAGCAATTTCTCTTTGTCATGCCTTAATAGAACTTCCTCATAAGTTCTAGGGTCCTCATCTTCCATGAGATACATGCTAGTGTAACTTTCAGGTTCACGGCGTTCCCTGGTCGATCTTCGAGGTGCTAGTGTGTCCACGGTAAAGGCTGACGTAATATTTGTGTGTTGCGAGTCCTCTACTTCCATCAACTGACTGTTATCCGTAAGTGGTTCTCGAATTTCTTCAAGATCAATCTTACTCCCACTGACCCTATCCAAAATAAACTTTTTCTCTAGAAAGTGGCCAGCCCTGGCAACAAACACCTTTTGTTCCTCAAGATGGTAAAATTGGTATCCTCTAGTTTCTCTAGGATAACCCACAAACAGACATTTGTCAGATCTAGCCTCTAAATTGTCAGGCATCATCCGCTTCACGTAAGTTGGACAACCCCAAGGTTTAAGATATGCTAGACTCGGTTTCCTCTTGTGCCATACCTCGTATGGTGTGGATTCAACCGTCTTTGATGGAACTCGGTTCAGTGCATAGGATGCGGTTTCTAGAGCATACCCCCAAAATGATTTTGGGAGAACTGCGTAGCTCATCATGGATCGCACCATGTCTAACATGGTGTGGTTCCTCCTCTCAGATACGCCATTCATCTGTGGCGTCCCGGGAGGGGTCCATTCAGGTAGAATCCCATTTTCCTTCAAATAATCTTGAAACTCTCCATCTAGGTATTCTCCGCCTCAATCAGATCGAAGTGTTTTGATTTCTTTACCTAGCTGTTTCTCCACTTCACTTCTGAATTCCTTGAACTTTTCGAAGGCTTCAGACTTGTACTTCATTAAGTATATATAACCATAACGGGAATGGTCATTAGTGAAAGTGATAAAATAAGAGTATCCTCCTTTGCTTGAATTGACATTGGGCCACATACATCAGTATGTATGAGCTCATGAAATTAATTGGATCTTATCCCTTTGCCACTAAAAGGTGACTTTGTCATCTTACCAAGTAAACAAGCTTCGCATGTATCAAACGATTCATAATCGAATTGATCCAACATTCCATCTTTATGGAGTTTGGAAATACGATTCTTATTTATATGGCCAAGTCTACAATGCCATAAGTAGGATTCATTCAAGTCATTTGTCTTGGATTTCTTTTTATTTATATTAAGTACGTCAACATTCATATCTAATATGTAGAGACCGTTGCTAAGTATGCCAGTACCATAAAAAATTCCATCACGTGAAAAAGAACAACATTTATTCTCAAACATAAATGAAAATACATCAACATCTAATGCGGAAATTGAAATAATGCTCTTCGTAAGAGCATGAACAAAATAACAGTTATTAAGTTCAAGTACTAGCCCACTAGGCAATGAAAGAAAATAAACTCCTACGGCTAGTGCAGCAACACTTCTCCATTTCCAACGCGTAGGTCCACCTCTCATTTCCTTAGCTCTCTAGTTATTCTTAGTGCCTGCATATTCGTACAAATATGAGAATCACAACCAGTATCTAATACCTAGTGGTTAGACTTAGAAGAAGTAATGTTGATCTCAATCATAAATATACCTAAAGTCAAAGCATCAGAATGCTTCTTCTTGGTACTCAAGAAGCCTTTGCAGTTTCTCCTCCATTGTCCGATCTCACCGCAATGGAAGCAAGCATTCTTGGATTTGTCTTTTGCTATCTTAGGCGTTGGCTTAGGTGCAGCCTTCACCTTCTTGGACTTTTTATAGGCTTTGGCCTTGCCCTTGCTAGAAGTAACCAGCAACACTTGCTTTCCCTTCCCCACAGTGCCCTCAGCAGTTTTCAACATGTTCAATAACTCCGCAAGAGAGCAATCTGTTGGTAATATCATCCACAACGGAAGCGATTTAAGGATCTGGATATATAAAATACACGTAATAAAATAACTAGATCTATATCTACAAGGGGGTTGCAGAACATACCTCTTGGATCTCAAAATCCAAGTTGAAGAACCGCAATAAGAAGGAAGAAAGATTGTGCGAAGAGCACCACGATCTTCCGTACGTGTGATCCAAGCAACTCCCGGTGGAAGGAAATTCTCGACTCGAACCCTTCCGATATGCTACCCGGAAAAACCTCCAAGATTTTTCCCCAAACCCCTTGGCCGAATTTTCTATCTTCTCTCTAAGAGTTGATAGTCGAATTTTTATGTGTGTTGTAAGGTTTGGGAGAACTCTCTTTATATAGGAGAGTCAAACTTAACCTCCAAGGATTTTATTATGCAAAATAAATAAATCCAATAAATAAAAATAATTCCATAATATTCTAGAACAAATCTAGAATAATATTTATCTTTATTTCTTTCCATAAATATTTATCCAATAAATATTTTATGCACATGTCTTATTAATTTACAAAAAAACAATTTCTTGTTTCCTAAAATAAGCCATGGGGCGAAAATTACACTTATTGACCTAGTCAATATTAATTTTTGCCATTACACAATAATTGGGCCAAGATTATGGAAAAATGTCTTTTCCACATATTTAATTATTTAGCCCAACTAATTTAATAGTCCACTAAACAATTAATTCACATATCGTTTTAATAAAGTCGAACAAGAACTAAATTAATATTATTAGGATTCGACGTCCGAGAATAGTTATGCTATATAGGAGGCACGTCGGGGACCATGGACTAATAATCAGCGGCTCCGATAAATCAAATAAATAATTATCTTACGAACAGAATAATTATATTCGATAAATCAATCACAGGAATATGCCACCATAATCCCGTGACTGCACTCCTCCGATTATGAGATTATATTTATCTCTCACGAGAATAATAATAATAAGCGCCCATTGATATAATCATTACATATAGATTAATCCTCCATAGACTTATTCATTCTAAATCGGAAGTTACCGTTAACCCTTTTTAGAACCTCTTATCCTTATTTACCATTAACCCCTAAAGTGATCAATTAATTCATACAACTCACCGGTAGCTAATCGTTGTAATATGAACTCGCACGATCGATCGTTTCTAGGATTAACAAATAAAGAGAATCGTCTATCTACTTCCATAAATGGAAGGATGGATTCCGTATCTGTGATAACACGGACTACTCACTCAATCCAAAGACAATGCCAAGATGGGGTAATTCGGATCACAGACTCGGTGTAATTCTTAACCGTCAAGTCAAACCTCATAATGCGATTCAAGCAGTTGGATCGTGATCACCTCAAGATTAAGATATATCCATAAATATGATCATCCATTGATTCGATAAGACTTCTCGACTCACGGAATTATATCGTGAACTCTACAAATCGGTCAAATACTATATGATATATCTATCATATATAAATGCCCCACTAGGTTCTCTTAACCGAAAGTCCGGATAAGACAATCACACCTATTGTGTTATGGGCGCATTAATAGCACGTTAAAGGAGAGACCCAATACTCTCGATTAACTTCACTACGGGCTAATTGTATTTTAAATACATCTTCACTAACTCAATCCTCCTGTGTATATCCCATACACTGAGTTAAGTGATTACATAAACGATATACTTTAGGGTTTTCTGTAGTGTAAATACTATTGTCACATCGGTGAATATGAGAATAATAAATATGAATAATAATATCATTTCATTTATTAAATAAAACAATTACAAAATTGTCTTTCGGGCATCACACCTAACACAATCTATCTTGTTCATGTGATAATTCATCACGAATTGCGAGAATGAATCAGGTAGAGACTGTAGAATTAAGTCAATACTTAACTCTCGTTCCAACATGTGGCCCAGCTTCCCAAGCCTCTCTATGTACCTGATCATCTCACGTGTGACCCCACAGTAGTCCCAGATGCCATCTTACAACTAAACAGGGCCTTCGAGACCTCGTACCTCTCAGTGCGAGACTGAGAAGCACAGAGTTCCTTTAGATGGACCATGATTGTGTAGGCGTCCATAGACTCATGTTGTTTCTGCAGTTCGGGTGGCATAGAAGCAAGCATGATACATGTAGCATCGATCTTTGTCGAAGCGATTGCTTGTTATACTTCTCGACAAAGATCCGCACCGACCCGGCGGGCTTTTCCGGTAGGGCCTCGTCAAGACATAGCCAATCTTTCGTGCCTCAAAACGATTTTGAGGTTTCTTTCCCAATCGAGAAAATTAGTTTCGTCAAGCTTATTGTCGATGATAAAATGAAGGTTCAATTTGTTTGACATTTTTTACAACAATAAATAAAGATAGAATAAGTAAAAGCTCATGTATTTAAAAAACCCTAAATTTGCACTTAAAATTTTTATAAGGTTTTACTCCCACTAGCCAACTATTCCCAATTGGCTTTCAAGAATTTAATTAATTCTTTAGTGGCTGGGATCCCATCTAGTTATCTTGATTCCCGACGAGGGCCGATCAACCAAGATAATTTCGAAAGGTAGGTACTCCTACCAGTCGCATCGTATGCGGCTCCCAGTGGCTGACTAGTCAACTCTTTGACGTTTCACATCTCTATGTGATAGTCAACCCCTTGTCTCTAAAATCAGACGGTCCTGACGAGGGCCAATCACCGCAAGATTTTAGTCGAGTCGTAACCCAAATATTCATGAGATCTCATGACGATCATATCTCGATAATAACGATATACCCGTGGTAGGTCAACTCCCGACGAGGGCCGATCAGTTGGATCCGAACATGGGCTCTTCACCGTCATTATAATATTGGGAGACAATTTTGGCTCGATTTTTGGCGTGGAAATAATTTTAAATTAATTCACTTAATTAATCTTGTTTGATTATGTTCTCATCTACTATGTGCATATTACTACGATATCATATAAAGTAAAACATACACAACATTCCTCGCACAAAATAACCGGTATGATCATGGACGTTTCCTAGGTGCGGTTTCGAATACAAACTGACGAAACCGCGGGTCACAAACTAAGGGTGTCTGCAACCGCCAATAGGATCTTTATTGATGTACGCAATGGGTTCTTTATCTCTCTTTGGTCTCCATCTTCTTGCTCCATTCTTGTTGCATAATAATCTATCTAATAAATAATTACACCCGCCGCACATGGGGGGAGCTAACGGGAATGTGATAAATGCAAAAAGTAAACTAGGTCACGTTCTTCATAACGGCCTAGGACAATTTCAAAAACCAACATAAAGAAAACATTCTCATCTATCCTATTGGTCGAGTCCATGATCAATCGGGGTCCATATAATCACATTATATCTACACATCTAATCCATATAATTTTATCTTATGAAAAAGATTAAATTCTAATTTTAACTACTTATGCGTCTTATTTTATCACATCAAATAATTAAATCACTTTTAATTAATTATATGACTTAATCGAAAATAAAATTAACATTTAATTTTTAAATCGATTTTAATTTAAATTTTATTAAATTTGAACTATTCAAAATAAAATTAAAATTATAAAGTTTCCAATTTGTTTCATTTCTTTTTGATTCTTAATCAAAAAGGATGCCTTTGGTTTACTAAATCAAAATTTTGGAAATGGCCTAGGCGTAGGCCTAGGCCTTTTACAAATCAAATATTTAAAAATGGCCTAGGCCTATTCCAAATCAAATATATGGAAAGACCAATTGTTTTTGGTTTAGGCCTCGCCACTTTTCAAAATCAAAATTTTGGAAGTGACCTAGGCCTAGGCCTTATACAAATCAAATATTTGAAAATGGCCTAGGCCTATTCCAAATCAAAATTTGGAAAGTCCAATATTTTGGTAAATATGCCACTATGGTTTCCCAATGGCCCAAACTATTTGAACCATTGGTTGGCATATGACACAATTAAACAAACGAGATATCTATGCATAATAAATATCACAAAATGAAAATGGTCGATCTCCCCGTTGGAAGAGGACAGCCGACGACGGCAGCCCTAGAGCCGCCGCCGCCGTCGTCACAGAGGAGGGGGGCCGCCTCCAGTCGGCCGAGCCCCCAATAGTTTCCCTTTTTGTTTTTTTTTTGTTTTAACTGTCTCGTGATTTAAATCTTGTATCTATCGATTAATAACAACGCAATTAAATTGTGCTTATTGCTTAAGCTCGAAGTCTGTCTCTGATACCACTGTTAGGAAATCACTAGTTTAACGCAACGAAATTTAAAATTTGATTTCTGTTTTCTAGATCGTTCTTCGTTTAATGCAATAAACACGTTAAGTAATTTGACAGTTATACCTTAATGATCTATAAGATCATCGCTTTGACCGTCAACGGAGAGTAGTACAGTGCGCAGGCCGTCCACGTGTCCGGCCTCTATCGCTAATCCACACGAACTCCTCGCCGGAATCCTTCTTGGATTGCTATTGGAAAACTCCGGTCGTTAGACCGGCCTTTTTTCTCTCTCACAAACTCACTATAGGATGCTCTCTATTTTACACAAGAACTATGAGCTCTTGAAATTGTGATGTACCAAAGAGCTTGACACCCGCCTCTTATTTATAGCTAAAGGTGGCGCCCCATATGTGTGTAGGAGAAGAAAACATTTTCCCAATAAAATAAGGAAAATCTTCTAGATTGATTTATCTCTTTTATTATAATTAATATTGCCAATATCTTATATTGATTATATTTATCTTATTACCATAAATCTATTTTTCCAAAATCAATTAATATCTTATATTAATATTATGGTAATCTTATTAATTAAAATGTACAATCCAAGTGTATCTTATACACATCAAATGTGGCGCCCCTATAGTCAACAAATTGACTTCCGGAATATTCTTTAATTAATATAATTTGTATATCATTAATATCTTGTATTTTATTTATTCATAATAAATAATTACCACCATATTAATTTACCACTATAACCTTTATAGTCTAGAGATAAACTTTCTTTATTTGGTTATCAACTATAACCGCATTTTAATCCGACTCGAAGTTCATATGTGTGTGACCCAATAGGCTTCCGAATATGTTGGCCATAGACACAAAATGCAATTTACTAAAATGCTCTTCATGCCTAACGATTACGGGATAGCGTCTAGCAACACACCATGACCCCCAATCATCGGAAGAGTCAAAAGCAATGACTATTACCTTTCATGCGAAGCAGTTACCGTGTAACTTACAATCCTATCGCTGTAATAATATCCATACGATTGTATTTCGAGTGTCAATACATTAACGATCGTATCTTATAATCTGGATATCATGCTCTCTCGGAATAACACATTTACTCCCACTTTGCAAAGATTTTCGAGAGCTAGACATTCCTTATAAGAGGGCCATTTCGGATATTCGATCCCAATCATAGGATACGCGATTCCCGGACGACCAATCATGTATACTCCGCATGCATAAATATCATACCCAATCACTACCACATGATCGCCCCGTGGCTAGGGGAAATCTCAATAGTGTCAAAGTATGACAATCCACACCGTGATGCCATGAAGACTCCGGTCTAAAGGATAATTACACAACCGCCACATAGTGTGACACTTAATGTAAGTGGGTCAGTCTAACGTACGCATTCTCTAGTACACGTCCACGTATAGTCCTAGTGTCTCTACACTTCGATAAACGAGATCTATCCCTACCTTCTATAAAATAGAAGACATCCAATACGTGCTAGTCTGACTTATACTATCAATGTCCTATTTGACAGTACATAAGACTAGAGACATTTAAGTACCAAACTTGTTAGAGTGATTAGAGATCTCATCAACCATAATTACTATCATGGTTTCTCTATCACAGTTTGACACTAGAGATGTTACTATATATATACAACAAATAATATGAAGATAAACAATATATATAATAACATAAGTGTTTTTATTAATCATAATAAAGTTATTACATGAACTAAATAGACTGTAAATGACCCGACCCGGTCGGATCCGGTCCAACCCAACTGGGTTTAGGACACCTTTCCAACAGGTGAACCGTAAACCATATCAGCACTCAAGCTTTTCACGTCTCATTCGTGCTCCACTTCCACCAATCTTTTCTTTCAAAAAAAAATTTAATATCTTCATAATTTTTTCTTGCAACTTTATAAAACAAAATGTTCACAATCTAATTCATCTCTCCTTCGCCTACTGCTCGCGGCCTCTATGCTTCAGGTACGATCTTTTTTTGTTAATTAGTATTTGATAAACTGTTGATTTCCCAGAGAATGGTTTTATTGATTTGATACATTGTTCAACTATTTTTTTTTTGTTAATTAGTATTTGATAAATTTTATTGTTTGCTGAATTGTGTTTGAGTGATAGGTTTAATCGGGAAGTTCACGATGTCTTTGATCAGTTTGATTGATTGTCGCTACAACTATGTTGTCCATATGTGTTTGCAATCCGTTGATGTTGTTAATTATGTGTGCGCTATTTTGTCTATACTATTGCTATATTCCCGTTACTGATTCAATAATTTTGTTGTTTTGACATTTGCTATATTCACGTTACTGATTTAATAATTTTGTTGTTTTGACATTTGTAATATATTGTTAGATACAATTATTATAATTTCGCCATAAATGTTTTTATACGCGATTTGATTAATGTCATTTATATATTGATATTGGTTTTGGTAATAAAAAGGGGCATTGTTTTAATCTTGTCTCGGGCCTATTAAATGTTAGGAACGACCCAGAATATACCATGCCGCGCGAGGCGGGTAGTACGGTACCATGCCACCGAAGTGGGACATGCAAAATGGAATGTATGTATATAAAATGTTTTATATAAGTACGATATATATATGAACGAGTTATATTAATCATTTCAAATAAGTTCGAATTATGTATTTTAAGGAAATATCATTCGAAAAACGACTTCTGCTTGGTTGCTAATTATGGTTGATGTAGGGTTGGTAAGGTAGTAAAATATTCGAGATATTGTGCACGATAAAAATGGCGTTCAATTGCCAATTTATGTACTATGGCCAATGACACCGATACGACTTTCTGGCTAAAAATGGAAGATGGCCGCTAGTTCAAAGAGGAAAATATCATTATGATGGAGGTGGTGATGGGAAGTTCTATCCTAGGGACTCCTGGGTAGGGAGTCCCTGTGTGGCCTGTTTTGGACCACATATTTTTAATTTTCGTTCACACTTATTTATTTCAGAATAAAAACATGTGGTTCATAACTGAACACATGGGGGACTCCCTACACCGGAGTCCCCATGATAGAATTTCCCGGTGGTGATACAGGGAAGAGAAAGTGATCACGCCTTCTGTTATGTGTACTGACCATATCCTTATCCTTATCCTTATCCTTACTACTTAATAAGAAGACATAGTGTTAACCATGTCTTGACACATGTTTTTTTTAATTGGTCCTTTTTTTTATACAGTTCATGACCCAGTCCAATTTTATTTTTTTATTATTATTATTTTTTTTTTACTGTTCCTGACCCAGGCCATAATTTTTTTTATTTTTTTATTTTTTGAGAAGAAGGGTTTGAGTTAAATTGTTCCATTTTTTATGACTCAATTGTATCACCTTTTAATGTGTGAATATATGTAGCAAATATATGACTTTTTTTCAAAATATAAGCGCCGCGACTTGTCTGCGACATGCGATCTTCAGATCATACAAAAAAATTGTATTGACGTTTACATGAAATCTTATAAATTTCTTAAAATAAATTCATTTAATAAAAAAACATATCGTTTCATACATAGCGATATGACTATTTTCAAGATATAAAAGTCGTCGCGTAATATTCTCTGCGATCTTTATATTACGCTTAAAAATATTTGGTTTGCGATTACATGAAATATTAAAATTTTGAAATGAATTTTTTGTAAAAAACATATCGTTTATATAAAATATTAAATATCCGAAAAAAATTATTTCGCCACAAATATTGTTAAACCCATTATAGTGTATTGTTGATTTAATTTCTATGGAAATTGAATTATGTATTTTATCATGCCCGTTAAAATTAAATTAGATCCGGGAATACAAAAAGGGTTCAATAGTGTCGAAATGTGTCGATTTTGTGTCGTGGAGTATTGACAGTGTTAGATTTTAATTAATTTTTAATTAATATTCATTTCATCAACCGACACTTGTTGGATATGGCGTCGGGGTGTATCGGAGCGTGTCGTGTCGTGTTTTCGGTAGAACACGTGTTGTTGCAAATAATGTCGAAGATAGCTTCATTTTTTTGGTTAAAATAGATTTAAGTAGAAATTGAAAAAAAAAAATCAGTAGTGTCAAAAAATATCCATACGATGTCGGGAGGTGTCGAAGATGTGTCGGATATTCATTTCATCAGCCGACTCGTGCCGGACATGCCATCGTAATGTATCAGAGTTAATTAAATACAAACCGGGGCAACGCTCATGCGGAACACAATTGTTTATTTTCCTAGTATATATATATGTACACATCAGTAAGAGTTTATATATTTCTTAAATGTTTTAAATATGAACTCTATAATAAATTACTTTCATGGTTCCTCAAATATTGTAACTGCCGAAACAGCTGTATCAATTCTTTATTTATTACTATTTCTTAAAAAAAAAAAAATCTTTATTTATTACTAAACTTAAATTCTACACTACCTAATTTACATCTACGTATTGTCGTAACCGTTCATAATCTCAAATATTGTAACTGCCTAAACAGCTGTATCAATTCTTTATTTATTAAAATTTCTTCAAAAAAAAAAAAAACTTTATTTATTACTAAACTTAAATTCTACACTACCTAATTTACATCCGGAAATGATAGTATGATATGCACATATCATGTCATCCGTCCATTATCGGATGATCTGACAGATTGATCGATGTTACATCTATATTATAATATAGATCTAACACCGATCAATCAGCAGCAGATCATCCGATAATGGCCGACGCGCGCAGACAATGCGCATAATATAGAGATGCCCATTTACATCTACGTATTGTCGTAACCGTTCATTATCACAACTTTCAGTTTTTTTTTTTCTTTTTTATTTTTATTTTAAAACCCTTTAAAAGCATCCTTAATGTCTAAAGTATTTGTAAAAATAAAACACATTAATCCAAACTCCCTTTTTAAAAACAAAATAACGAGGGTTTTAAAAAATAACTAAAATTATAAGAAATAAAACTATACGTACCCTTCTGGTATTATTAGAGCACTCGCATCAATGTCATCTAACAAATTCTTTATTTTACAATCTCAAACACTATTTTTACACATTTTACATAATCTTTATCGAGGGTCAACTAAATCAGAGTCTCTAGAATAATGTAGGGATAATTATGAAAAAGGACAAAAAAAAAAACTTTTGTAAATTAGCAAAAAGGACATTTTTTGTTGTGTATGGACAAAAATGCCCATTTTCTTATTTCCAAGCTTCCCACGTTTTTTTAAAAAAAGGGAAGTTTTTTTTTTTATGTAACTCCCACGGTGTGAAGGGAAACTTGCTGGAAAAAAAAAAAAAAAAAAAAAAAACTGAACGTGGGTGGTTTTTTTCAATGGATGTGGGAGTTAAACAGTAGTGTTAAATAGTAGTGTCAAATATTATAATGTTAAATCACGCACAAATAAGATCAGAATGTCAAATGTTAGTGTCGAATAAGTAGTGTTACATAAGATAATAACGTCAAACCAGATCTTTGTCAAATAGTATCACAATATCAAATGATAGTGCCAAACAGTAGTGTTACATAGTATAACAATGTCAAATGATAGTGTCAATTAAAATTTTACAATGTCAAATGGTAGTGTCAAACAGTAGTGTCATATAGTATAATAATGTCAAATGGTAGTGTCAAATAATATTACAATGTTAAATGGTAGTCTCAAATAGTATAACAACGTCAAATGTTAGTGTCACATAGTAGTGTTACATAGTATAAAAATGAGAAATGGTTGTGTCAAATAATATTATAATATCAAATGGTAGTGTCAAATAGTATCACAATGTCAAATGGTAGTGTCAAACTAACAATATCAAATGATAGTGTCAAATAATATTACAATGTCAAATAGTAGTGTCAAACAATAGTGACATATAGTATAATAATGTCAAATGATAATGTCAAATATTGTGATAATTAATAGTGCCACATTTTATATATATATTCCAAAAAAAGAACATGGAGTGCTCCATGATTTCACACGTTTCTGTTTTCTGAATTTTAGGAGAAAAAATAGTGAGGTGATGAATAAAGGTAAAATTGTCTTTATAAGGCGTCTATCTTTTTTGATAATTTTGAAATTTTTTTTTTTTTTTTGTCCTTTTTAATAAGTCTCTCAATAATACATACAACATTAAAATAATTAAAAACCATAATAAAAAGTTATTCTCACGTACATGTACATGGTGAAATCTATATATATATATATATATATATATATATATATATATATATATATGAAAGAGCTTCGTTTTTTGTTTTTTTATTTTATTTATTTAGGAAGGACTGTGAACATATTTAAAAATAAAGGATTTGGCAAACAAAATTGTGGAAGAAAAGAGATACAGTAATAACTCAAAGCAAAAGACTGTTTATCATCGTGAAAAAGAAGAAGAAGGAAGAGTCAAGCGTACAGATCATACATTCATACTGTAAATCCAGTGCAATCTGTACAGGATCTGAGAGTTTATGATCCATCCAACAATTCTAATGCATCAATATTTTAGATAAATCTGAAGTGTTAAATCTGTAAAAATACAGATTTAACATCATTTAAAGACATACTGCAAGTGCTCTTATATCGTAAAAATTCGGGCGTTACACATGTTTCTCCGGATTCTCCTACTGCTATTTAGGCGCGCCCTTATCCAAATTTTGCGCTAAGCACTAAAATAAAAAAGGGAATGGAAATTTCTGATGAAAAAAATGATAAATGGGTAATCGAGAGATTAGTAAGGACAATTGCTAATATATAATGACAAAATGCCCCTTTATAATTTTAATAATGTAATCAATCGAACAAGTAAGAATAACCCATAAAATGTCAGTAAAATCCAATGAAAAATAGTAATAACCTAAAACAAGTAGTAATGTATTTTGTAAAATGTCAGAATAACCAAGAAACAAATGGTAACATCCCATAAACAAGTAAAGAATAAAATTAAAAACAGTAGTAAGTACAGTAGAATATTTTACATCCCATAAACAAGTCGTAACAGTCAATAAACAAAGAGTAACATCCAATAAAATAGATAAAATTACATCAAAAACTGTAGTAACTTCTGAAAATTAATAGTAACAACCCTAAAGTTTCTCCAAAAAAAAAAAAACAGCCTGAAGAAACCGTTGCTTTTCCGGCGTCGATATCATCAGCGGAGGTGTTGATTTTCCTGCATTGGATGCCATGTTTTCCGGCCGTCTGCAATTGTTGCTGCTAACTTTAACCGTTGCTTTTCCGGCATCGGATGCCATGTTTTCCAGCCGCTGCAATTGTTGCTGCTAACTTTTCTGGCCGTCCAATAAATAAATTTATAAAAAATGCGAGAAAATCTTTTCCGATCGTTCAATTTCGATCAATTTAAACATGCCCGATCAATTATCATTTCCGATCGCTTTATTAAATCTGCGAAACCGACCCCAACGTAAGATTATGAATCAATTATCGGCATCGAAAATCAGGATACCGGTGATCAAATCCAATCAAGCAGCGAAAATCAGCCGGCGTAAATCAGGCAGCCGAACATCAATTATTGCCACCGACGGGACTACCACACCACCAGGCAGCCGGAAATGATAATATCCATAGACGGAAATGGAGGAAGATTGCTCAGCCGAAATTGATAATATCCAGCCGGAAATGATAATATCCACTTGGTGATGACGTGAAAGCAAGCCATGGACGGAAATGATAATTGATCAGGGCATGTTTACAAACCTAGAAAAAAAAAAGGGTATATTAGTAAGTTTACGGATGTTTTGTCCTAATTAAAATTTAGTTTCCTTGTAGCCTGATAACTAAATTAATCTGTCCTTCTCACCAAAAACCTATAAAAAAACTAGGCCATTCTAAAAAACATAAACAAAACAATAAAATTATACCCCTAGCAAGACTCAAACCTTGGTAAATTGCCAAGTTATATTTTAGTGTTCACCACTAAGGCAATACCTTATTTGTTAAAGAATTATATGAGTTCTTCAATGTAAAAAAATACAAAATATATACTTTATTGAAAAAAAATTAATGTTCTTAAATTAAATTAATTTTGATGAGATCAAGGTCATGACTTCGTTACCCCAAAGAGCGTCCCTTCTGCTATTATAGTGAACAATTCTTTCTATAAAAAAAAAACACAAAAAACATAAAATACACCTGTGATGTAATGTAATTTCTATTTATATGCATGCAAAATATGCTAAAATTATTCTAAATAATTTTATGCTTGCACTTACTCTTTAAAATTTAGATTTTTTTTTTACGTTTGATACAAACTCTCTTAACTAGGTAGCTCGTGCAACGCACGGTAACTGTATATTCAGTTTATAGTTAAGGTTTGAATAAAATTATTTTTTAAGTTATGGGTTTAAACTTTAAACATTATCTAATTAAAAAAATTTCCGATAATTATTTTAAACTTTTATTTATTTATTGTTATTATTGATCAGATTAAAATTAGATTTGAAATAAACGATAAGCCCAAAGCATTACTTTGCATCTACACTTTACACATATTTTCAAAAGACAATTTGATTAGGGGTTCTATTGACATACCTCTAGTTACTACTGACATCATATTGCTCCCGGCATCAAAAAAAAATTATTTCGGCATCCGGTGATTTTATAAAGTGAAAAACGGTGTCACTGGTGTTCCTTGTTGAACACCAACATCACACTGGCGTTGGTGTTCAACAAGGAACACCAATGACACCGAAATTCCTTTTATAAAAAGTGTTAAAACTTAGAATCGTTAGTCCACGACTTTCCACTCGTGTTCCTTGTTGCATACCGACATTGGTGTTTTTTAGGAATACCAGTGTCACCGACATTTTCTTCATCCAAAAAAATAATCAAAAAATAAATGACAATAGTAAATTAGAATGTGCCGATAGAATCCACTTTCGTTATTCTCCCAAAAATTGATAACCTACACGGTAAAGTCTCCATCATTTTAGCTTTTACGGTTTTCCTACGTGGGCCGTATATATACGGTATCACTTTATACCTCAAATACGTAGACGGTGGTTTTGGTTTGTTGCAGATTGCCTTCAGCCAAAACCTTGACAGAGACCGCACCACTTCCAGCATAAGAGATAAAACTTAAGCAGAAAATGGCGTCTTCCTTGTTACGTCAATCACTTACTGCTCCTCTGCCATCTCATTCTAATGATCATGTATGTTTCTTGTTATCCATCAACCTTGAATTGTCTTCGTTGAAATAAGGGCAACTTGAATTAGAGAATGAACGTTTTAATTTTAGGGAAGCTTATGTGAAATGAATTTTCCCCTTTTGGTGATAGAAATTATATGTGATTCACATGTTTAAAACTATTGAATTTCTAGTTTCATGCAATCATGGTGCCTAATTTTTGCATGTTTGTGGAATTGTCATCCATATTGATGCTTTCAGTTTGCGTTTAATCTGATATGCGGGGAGTTGTTAGAAAGAGAGTTTCTTTAAATAAAAAACGACAAATGGATATGGAGAAGTAAGTAACATTAATTTAGTTAGTTTTTTATTCTTGACAAGCATTTTGTTCTTACCAGTTGAATCTTTTGAATTCAAAATGCTGAATTGGGGAAGCAATTTCGGCTATTAGCTTTGTGCTAATTGTGAAGAACTTGCCAGGAATCCTGGGGCATTATTGTTGAATAATTTTATCAAATCTATGAACCAGGAGATAGATCAGCCGTGGAGAAACAAATTATTTCAATCCAATTTCTTTCAGTGGTATTTTTTTTCCTTTCAAATAAGCATAGGTGCACTTATTAATTTCTGCTGATTTCGCAGGGTTCAGGGGAGAAAATTCTCCCATCAAATGTCTGTTACAGAAAATTGGTGAGTGGACAGGGAAGCCATTTGTTGCGTTTGAAAAGATTTGAAGCCAATTGTGCAAGAGACAAGGATATGGATGTTAGTGCATCTGCTACAGCTGGTGGTGTCACCGAACGCCCAACAGGTTTATGTAGTTCACTAGTTAAGGGCACCTTAAAGTTTCTTTTTCCTTTTTTCGGTAGACATAGCTCACATGATATTGCAAAATTCTAGACCTGGACACTGAAGAAATAGAACCCAAGAAGCCAAGCGTCTCCACTATCTTGATGAATTTCAGTAATGACTTTGATCCTTATGGTGCAATGAATACTCCACTTTATCAAACAGCTACTTTCAAACAGGTAATTTCAATGAATTGCTCGAGTATGCAATGTTATTTCATAGTTCATACATGATATTGACAGATTTTTCGCCCATTCAAGAAGTTATATTGTCTGTATGTTTCCATGTCTCGGGTACTTAACTCATGAGTTCGTTGATTAAGCCGGTATTTCGAATTCTAATGATTTTTCAGTTACATGTTTGTACAGTTAAAGTCTAGTAGCCTGTGATGGCTAACCCTCATGGGCTTGGTTCTCATTCCACGCCTATTTTCTTTAAACCGTGATATGAAACATTTCCCTCATTATGTGAGTGTTTTAAAATAATAGAGGTATCATTTACGGAAGCTCATCAATGATCAAATAGAGGTGACTTCGAGTATTATGGGAGAAAATGATTCATTAGAGACCTTTTTTAAAGTTTTCTGTTTTGATAGATCATGTACGTAGTATCCCCTTTGTAGCCTTGTTCCAGCAAGCAAATGGATTTTTTTGAGTGTAGCTATGAAAACACTTGACACAAGCCATCCACGTAGGGAATATTTGAAAATAGGCACAATGACGATGGCTTTAATATAAATCAGCCAAAATAGAACTTAATTGCTAAACCCAGAAACCGCCATACAAGGACGTTTATCTTATCCTATTGTAATATATGTTTGTCTGAAATGAATACTGCTTCAAACAAAGTAACTTTCTGTTTCCATTTGATCACCTCAAAGATTTATAGATTTGGGATAGTTGGAAATTCTTCACTGGAGTGAAGTGGCATTTAGCTGGTGCTATAGCAAAATTCATGAAGAGAAAGTTAAAAAAAATTGCGTCTTGTGCGGCACTGATTGCATGGTTTGCTCAATGTTGAGGAGAGATCTGGGTTTTTTTTTTCTCAATGCAAAGACTTAATCTTGGCCACTGTTCCTGTTTAATTATGAAGTCATTGTGTTGCTTCTTTGAGCTCATGAGATTACCGGTAGAATTTTGCCGAGTATTGAAATTTGAGTCTTACAGCCACTCTTCAGAAAAAGTGATTAAGCTTGCTTTTAATTTCAACACGGTTTGATAATTGTTATTCATGAAATCAGTAGATCTACCTGCAGTAAGCGTTGTTTATAATTGATTGCTTAATTTGATTCCTTTTTGGCAGCCTTCGGCTACTGAATACGGTCCTTATGATTATACAAGAAGTGGGAATCCGACCAGGGATGTACTGGAAAGGTTGTTTTGCCAACTTTTTCATTAGTATGTTGTTGATGTAGTGTCTCCTTGCATTCATAACGTATCCTCGTTACTTTGTTTCAGGATGTTAGCAAAGCTCGATAATGCAGAACGAGCATTCTGCTTTTCCAGCGGAATGGCTGCTTTGTCAGCTGTCAGTAATCTCGTAGGAGCCGGTACTACTTGTCTCTCTCTTTCTCACTCTATCTGTGTGTGCTCATTTTTATAACATGATGTCTTTGGCTGAATGAAACAATAGGGGAAGAGATTATTGCTGGAGATGATATATATGGTGGTTCTGATCGACTATTGTCTCAAGTACTCCCAAAGAAAGGAATCACGATCAAGTAAACATCTCATTAATTTCAATATACGATTACTTTTTTTTTGTTGAGAAATGGTATTCAACTCCTGGAAATTGTGCAGACGAGTGGATATGAGTAATTTAGATCATGTTGCATCAGCTATCACCGATCAGACTAAGCTTGTTTGGATGGAAAGTCCTACCAATCCTCGCCAACAAATCTGTGACATTCGTGTTAGTTATCTATTTATTTATTTTTGGAATATGCACTTACTCATTACAGAGATTCCTTTGTAAGGTGTTCTATTTTTCACATTTTTTCCATACATTTGATGAATTTCCAGAGAATAGCGGAGATCGCACATGCTCATGGGGCTCTTCTCTTGGTAGATAACAGTATTATGTCACCTGTTTTGTCTCAACCTTTGGATATCGGGGCAGGTAACGGAATTATTTGCGATGTTTGGGAATATAATGTTTCAGTATAAGAAGCACTCTGAAGGTTTAAGTTGGCCATAATGTTGCAGATTTTGTAGTGCACTCTGCTACAAAATTTATATCGGGTCATGCTGATCTGATGGCTGGTGTGGTTGCCGTCAAAGGAGAAAGGTTATTGCCTTTTACGGAACTATGCTTATTCCTTTTTTATTGCTGAAATTATTTCACCACATGTTTGAATCGCCTTTTCTTTTTCTTTTTCTTTTTCTTTTTCTTACATACAATGAGAATACAAACCTTTGTTTACTGTTTCTAGTGTTGTGTCGTCTAATATATTGAGTCATTTGTGCAAAATACATTAGGAATGTGTCAATAATGATATTTTTTTATGGGTTAATATGTTACAAGTCGGCGTAAAAAAGTAACCTTTTTAAGCTTAACTGAGATGCATTTGTTGTTTGTATTGCATTCCAGTTTGGCAAGGAATATATATTTTCTGCAGAACGCAGAAGGCTCAGGTCTAGCTCCATTTGACTGTTGGCTCTGTTTAAGAGGCATAAAAACGATGGCTTTACGTGTTGAGAAGCAGCAGGTACTACTTCTACCCTTTTTTTTTAATGAAACTGCTGGCATGTTCTTTTGGCGTTTAGAAAATCATACTGTTGCATTGACCTGCACAATTTCAGCAAATATCTTCTTTGAGTCTAGATGTTCCGATCTGTAATATATGGTCAGATGGGGACTAATCATGCTTTTCTGCACTTATGAACTGCAGATTTTTTAACCTATTCTATGTGGACATGAATATAATGAACGTGGAAGGGTTTTTTCTCGAGTAGAATAGAATGTGTGAATCAACATTAACTAGGTGGTAGAACTAAACGGAATACAAAAATATTGCCAGATGAGCTTTCTGAGACATTTTCTTTTTTCTGAATAAAGAAGTTGACATGATATTTGTTGTAGTCAGTTGATACTAATTATACACTTTAACGTTCTCAAAATTTACTAATCTGATGTTATAACAAGGTTTTCTAAGACTTGTTGAACCTAGTGGTAAAGGGCATCTTTGTTTATTTTCCCTTTGAATGCTCTGATGCATTCTGCTTATAAAAAACAAAAACTTTGCAGGAGAATGCACAAAAAATAGCAGAGTTTCTTTCCTCCCACCCGAGAGTGAAGAAGGTTAATTATGCCGGTCTTCCTGGACATCCTGGTCGCGATTTACACTACTCCCAGGTGCTGGAATTAAGTATAATTGTAGTAACTTTATGGTCAATAATTTTATTCTCTGTTGCTTTTTTTTGGGTTATTATTAAATATTTATATTAATTTTTGCTATTGTTTTGATTTTCAACAGACCAAGGGTGCAGGATCTGTTTTAAGTTTCGTAACAGGCTCGCTTGCAGCCTCTAAGCACGTTGCTGAGGCAACCAAGTACTTCAGTATTACTGTCAGTTTTGGTAATTCCCTTCTACAACTAACTACTTGGATCTTTGTTTATATTTATATATTTTGAGAAAATATTCAAATTTGTTAATGAATTTTGCATATAAAATCAAGATTTCTCATCTCCATTGTTTGTTTTTCTGGTAACAGGAAGCGTAAAGTCCCTCATAAGCTTGCCATGCTTCATGTCACATGCAAGCATACCTGCAGAAATACGTGAGGCCAGAGGTTTAACAGAGGATCTTGTTCGTGTTTCTGTTGGGATTGAAGACGTGAATGATTTAATTGCAGATTTGGATTACGCACTAAGAACTGCACCGGCTTGAAGTACATCTTTTCTTCTCCCCAAATGTAGCATTTAGGCCAAAAAATGGCCAGCAGCCCTGTTTTGGAGTTTTTCTTTTTCTTCTCTTAATAAAGAGTTTCATATATCATTCCTTGTTTCATTTTCCTTTGAATTTGGTATTGGTTTTTTTGCAATTTATGGACTGGTATTGTTGGTGTCTATTGTTTTAATAGATCTGATCGAGGTGTGAATGGCTCTAAAAGATGTTCATTGTTCTCAAACTCTATTTAATGTGTCGGTGACATATAGTTCACGAGTACAGCTTAAGTGTTCGAGCCCTCCTCGTCAAAATGCTAAACAATGTTCATCAAACAAAAGTATAATACTTTCAATTAGTAAAATTTGTACCCATTTGCATCATCACATTGATTCCCTTTTTTAAACCCCTTTGTTTAACTTTCCAATATTATCCTTTCTCTGATTTCTATCTATACTCATTCTCCTGTCTATTCTGCAACTTAAAAACCGGTATTCCAATATATTGAAGCATCTCGTTTATGCCGGATCCCGGAAGCCCGGAAGGGTCAGACTATTAAAGTGGTAAAAGTAACAAGGTAAAATAAAAAAAAAAGAGGGAAAAAAGGGACATCATGATATTCATCTTGAAATCAAGAAATCACAAAAAAGTTAATGTATGTGCAATCCATTAGAAACCACAGTGAGATCAGTGTATCTAAGCCTTGTTCTTTCTGGTGAAAGACCTTCTTCTATAGCTTTCCTTTTGTTACTATTATTAGTGCTTTGTGATTGTGGTTTTTGTGGTTGGAATTCTGATTTCTCTGATGATTTATCAGATGATGCCGATGATGATAATGTTTCGGTTAATTCTTGAATTTCGATTTGTTCTTCTTTTTCTGGGCCTTCAAGATTCTTGCATCTGGTTTTCATCATATGGGGTTTAAGCTTATTTACATCTGATAATCTCACTGGCTTGAGCAAAAATTCTTCAGCCCCTTCTTCTAAACATCTGCAATTATTTCACAATTCAACACATGAATCAGATTAATTTATCATAATAGACATCTAATTCTTAATTGTAATGTAAAGATCAGATTTTTACCTACTGATTCTTGAAGGACATTCTCAGATGACATTATTACCACAGGTATATCTCTTAGGGATGAAGATTCCTGTCAGAAAAAGCAAATTCATTCTTAAATTAGACAACATAACAAAATTAGACTCAAAAATCCTTTTTTTTGGCGTCTAATCCTGATCATAGGATTAGGCAGGTGATCAAAATCAAGAAAGGTAACCCTCCAATGTCTAACTAAAAGCACTATTTCATCAGCATCAGAATGATCAAATCATGTGAAATTATTTTGAATAAAGGTTGGAAAACCAACAAAATAATGTGAAAACTGAAAACTTTCTTATATAATAAGACAGTTGGATCCAAAATGCAGCAACTTTCTAACGAATTCATGCCTTTTATTCAAAAAAGGGAAAGTTTCTGAATCTTTTATGATCAACAAACTAGTAATAAATGTAGCTAAATGACAAGAAAAAAGAAAAGAAAATGTTAGTACCTTCATTTTCTTAAGCAAATCATAGCCTGTCATCCCAGGCATACAATAATCGGTGATAACAAGATTTACTTCCACTTCCTAAAGGTGTCAGGAAAAATAAAATCAGAATAGCAGAATAAGAAAGTCAACTTTCATTTTTTCAATCTAGAAGATTTTTTTATCATAAGAATCAAAGAAAGCTGACAATCCCAGAATCCAAAAGGAGAAAGTTCCAAATTTTTTTATGCATTTCTTTTTCTTTTTCTGAAGCATTCACAATTACCTGATGGTTGTTAGGAGAAACAGAGGTTTGATTTGGATTGTTTGAGTCATCTTGATTTAAGCCCAGAAATTGCAAAGCTTTACTACCAGAATCCACAGTAGTAACTGCTAGAAGCAAATGCACATACTGTAAGAAAAAAAAATTTGAAAAAGAAAATATAACACTATACAAATAATGAAGATTCAACAGTAATCAAGACTACTTCCCATAATTGAATATACAAGAAAGTGGTTAAATCTCAGTACCTTGATATGAAGAAGTCTTGAGGAGTCTTTCAATGAGTTTTCTGTCAATAATGCTATCATCAACAGCCAAAACATGGAATTGAGATTCAGTTGCTGCCATACCCATTGCACAATACAAAAAAAAAAGTTCAAATCTTGAAGAAGAAATATTAGAAAATTTGAGAAATGGGATTTTCAGAGGTGGGGGAGCTAGAGGAAATAATGGAAAAAGAGGTTGTCTTTCTAGGTGGGCTAATTTGGTTGGTGCCTTTGTAAAAGATAAGGAGAAAAGGAGAAGCAAGATCTTTACTGATTTGATCAAAAAATAAACTATGAGATTTATTTTGAGATACAATGCAAGAAATGGAAAATGGGAAGGCTCCAATGATGCAGACAAAATCAATTTAAAATCAGGAAAAGCAAACAACAGAACATGGGATTGTTGGTGAGTTGATTCTTGAAGATATGTTTGTATTTTTATTTTTAATGCAAAGAAAGAAACTATTTATATAAGATGAGAGGAGAAAGATTTGAGGAGGGGGGTTGGGGGTGGGAGGAGACAATGGGAATAGAGTGTGGGCCAATCAGAATCCTTTGAAGAGATACAGGTGATGTCAGCAATGTGCCTTTTTCTTTGTGTGAAATCATGTGCAGCTAGCAATATCTTTGGCAGGTGGGGAGTGGTGCAAAGAGAGGGCAATTTCAGTTGATTCCCTTCAAAGATTTGCTTCCCATGGCCATTTGATATGTATGGGATCTTGTACCCCATCCCATGTTATGGTCTATTTGCATGTCTCATTCACTCAATCCCTTCCCTCTCCTCTCCCCCCTCACCCCCTCCCCTCCACACACACACAACCCCTCCCAAATCAATGGGAAAAAAAGGTTTCATTTTAAATTTTAAATATTTTATCTTAGTTATATGGCTTGAATCATATCAATACAAAAATTGATAGAGCCCAAAATGCTAGGTAAAGTAAAAGTATTGTTTTGTAAGTGTTTTGTCTATGCAAGTTTTAGCCCTGAAAATACTTAATAGCCTAGTTATAGTATGGAATTTCTAATTTGTTTCTCTAGCGGTATTTCTTCTCTACTAACTTTATTTTTTCATAGTAGGCCTCGTGGATAAATCGTGGTGTGCAGGTGGTGCGATTCATTCAGCGAGGAGTCTACTCAAGAATAAATCTTAGAGAAGAAATTTCCTTCTCTAGCTACTCTGCTCTCATTTTCTTTCTTTTATTCAGGCCAATCACGATGACACTATATTTCATAATGGAGTGGTGCATTTGTGTCAGAATGACAATGTGTTTTTTTTCTAATGTTATTGCAATGGCTCTATAATTGCTAATGTAAAGCTTTTGGATGGCATAATGGGTGTGAGTTTACTCACAATTTGATCACCATCGGTAAACAATAAAAAAACTAATAAAATTAGGAGGCTTCTATCGACACTCTTTATTTACTATCAGGTATCATTTATTTTAATTTACTTTTCTACACCACCAAATCACTAATGACACCACACCCATTTAATAACTTTCAAAAAATCTTCACTCTAGTCTCTCAGATTTTAAAAATTATAACACTTTTTAATCACCATTAAATTTTAAAATAATAACTAACATCACATACCTATCTTCTTTCTTCCTTCTTTTTTTTCATTTGAACCAAACACAAAAGAAAAAGTTGGCTGGAGAAGAGAAGTTGAATCAAAACAAAACATTTTATTAAACCCAAAACAAGCAAAAAAATCAAGATAAACAACTTCAAATCAAAACTAATGCTTAAAGCGCAGTGGGTTTAATCTAAAAGAGTTCGCCGGAGGAAAAAGAGCGTGGTTTTCAAAAAAATTCCGTCGGAGAAGAAACCGTTCTGTATTTGCAATGAAGATGACTCGTAACGTCACCTGTACTGACGTTGATTTGATGCTACAACGTCAGGACAACTGATGTTTTAAGCAATCCGAACACTCAGGCAAGCGTTGGAACGTCGATAGGCCTGACGTTGTAATAGCAAAACAACGCTAGTGTGGGTGACGTTTGCGTAACGTCGCTTACTCCGACGTTGTTATACATTTGGAACGTCAGTTTGGCTGACTAAAAATTTGCTCCTACGTTGTTTACACATTTGTAACATCGACAGTTCCGGCGTTTATGTTTACATTAAACGTCTCTTTTGCCGACGTTTCTAGTATCAGAAACGGGATGCTTGAAAACGTCGGAAAAACGTAGGAAAACCATTCTCTTTCATCGGAGAACACATAAAACATGATTTTTCTCCACAAATCATGCTTTTACATGTTCTTAATGTTGTAATAGGGTAACTCATTGACCTATTTCAAGTATTGAAATAAAAATCAAGATTTTTTTTATGAAGCTTTTGATGTGATGAAGAAGATGAAGGTGTGTATAAAATAGATGTATTTTGAGATGATGAAGATGTGTAGAAAAAATATGAATGTGTGTAGAAAAAATATGAATGGTGTGCAGAAAAAGATGAAGAAAATGGTTTGTGATTATATTTTTTCGGGTACGAAGATATGAATTGATGATGAAGATGGAGAAATTTGTAGTATTTGGGTTAATGTTGATGATTTGGATGAAGATTAAATTTGTGGATTGTTATGGTGATGAATAAGGTCGTGTTAGTGTTTATTAATGGAAATTTTGTTGAAGATGAAGATGAAGATGAAAGAAGGATGATGATGAAGATGAAGAAGGATGATGAAGATGAAGATGAAGATGGATGATGAAGAGTGTTTGGATTAAGATTAAGATTTTTGGAAGATATGGATTATTGGTTAATGTTAAGATTATATTATTAATGAATGACTAAAATGTTCTATTAATTTAATAAAGGATTTAATTGTAATTTTAAAAAATTATGGTATATGACTAGTTTTATTTTTTTGGTGATGCCTGAAGTAGAAAAATAATAAAAATATTCAATGGTCTTAAAAGAGATTAGTAGAGTGCGCAAGAGTAATCGAGATGACAATGAAAAGGTTTAAGTGACGCCGAAGTAAACGGCCTAAAATAATCCACTTGTTTTTCTCTCTTATTTTCATTCTCTCTTTTCTGACAATAAAAAAGGACATAAAACCTATATTTTAATAGAATGGTTGTGGTAAAAATAGATGGAATCAAAATCGTAGTAGTGCCACGTAGATAATTTCTCTACTTTTTTAGAAAGAATCAGAATGGCCACCACGTTTAATGTAATCTGTTTTATTATGTAAATTCATCAAATAGATGTCTTTGATAAATTAAATCAAGACGATCTTCATAGCGGTTCACGTCTAAATTTAATAAATAAAATAAAAAACAATTCATGGCTGGAAAAATAAAAGGCTGACATCCTTCCAAATTTACGTTGGTGCGTATTTTACTTATTTTTATTTTTTGATTTGTTAGTTTAGATAATATGTGAAAACTGAAAAATTGAAAAAAAAAAAAAAAAATTTGAATTTTAAAGGAAAAATAATTAGATAATGCCAATACATTGAGCCGCCTAGACTGATATTTATTTTTAGACTCCTATCTAGAATTAAAAGAATTTAAATCTATTTTCAAACTACTACATGGATGTAACAATAAAGATTACTTCTAAAAACATTGACTTAATTTAAAATGACATCTATTTAAAAACTATTACGATTGCTCTTAGGTAAAATGAAATATAATGAAGGAGAACCATTGTATTTGGCCTTAAATATGGGTCAAGGTGAGGAACAAGTTAATAGCATTAGTCAACTACCCTTTAGTCGCACAACTTTTTTAATGAATAATAAATAAATCGGAAGCAAAATTATGGGATTTCTTAGTTGTAGACCAGTGTCAAGCAAAATTATGGGATTTCTTCAAGGGCGACGGTAAAGGAAAGTACTACATCAGTCCCAAATATGTAAGTCTCTTTGTGGTTTTTTACATAGATTAAGAAAGTTGATTAAATTACTTATGTCATTAATTTTGATGAAAAAGACTAAAATAACATTTGACCGTTATTAATGCAAAATAATGAAAATTAAATGAGTATAATAAATGAGAGGTAAAAGAAGAAAAATATATCTAAATGGATTTACATTTTCGGATAAATCCAAAATACTAAACGGAATTATATTTTGATACGGAGGTCGTATTTAGAAGCAAAAATCTTAAAAAGAGATTTTCACCTTTATACTCGAGCAGGTATGAAAATTCACTGGACTCTTGGAAAGACAAGTTGTAGTCGAATGCAGGGAAATAAGTACCTATAAATTCCTTTATCTAGGTCATCCCTACGCATTTGATGCAATGTTTTGAGCTCCCTCTTACTTTGGTCTCGGATATTCAAAAGATGATTAAAAGGTGTTTTTGGGGGAGCCGGTTTTTTGGGGGTGGTTCTGAGGAAGTTAAAGGGATTCATAAGAGGAATTGGTCTAGTTGTTGCAATGCTAAGGTCCACACTCTACCTCTCCATCCACCATACCCTACATTACCTCAGCTTTTATCTACCCCACACCACACACCCCACCACACCGCTTCCCACCACCCCTGGCTGCATCTTACATTATCCCGCCTTAATACCTTACCTTACCTCATCCATGCACCCGACCCAACCATACGCACCACCAACCCTACCCTTTCTTACCACCCACCCAACACCACCACTCACTTTCCGTACCTAACTCTACCTCACCATCCTAGCTTACCCTACAGTACCACATAAGCTATCAAACCTAAACTTACCCATCTCACCCTACATACCCTACCCACCAACCACCCTACCTCATTCTACCTTACTCATCATACTTTTACGTAACCACCCCCGTAGTTGAATTTCATTCCATTCCATTAATTTTCAAAAGTAATAAAAATGGTTGTTTTTTATTTCGTTAGAATGAAATTTCATTTGTCTTCTAAAAATAACTTTCATTCCAAGTAATTATCTTTTATACCGAGTATTGGAACCATTCGATTCATGTGAAAGAAAAAAAAATATATTGCACATAAAAAAGGAAAAGAAAAAAAGGACTTGTAGTCTATTCGATAACGTACCTACATATAATCCATAGAAATTCAGAAATTGGAAAATCAGGTTGTGTCAGGCCTGACACTTGTAAATCAAGTTATGTATTTTCTGACATGGAAAATCAGGTAAACGTAAGGAAATTCAAATGTCATCTGATACGAAAAAGCACTCAACATACATTCCTTACGTCTGAACGTAAGGATCCTTACGTTTAAACGTAGAGAATCCTTACGTTTAAACGTAAGGATTCTCTACGTTTGAACGTAAAAAAATTCTTATCATTCAATTTTATTTTATTTATTTTTTGATATTTTATTGACATTTTGTTATTTAACATCTGCAAGCAAAATCTTGCAAGATAATTTTTTTTTGCTATAAAAAATCCGTAATTTTAAAAAATAAAATAAAATAATGAAAATTCAACATATTATAATGATTATTATTTAATTTTATCTTATGCATGTCTTCTTCTCCGGCCATTCAAATCAACTTTGAAATCTAAATTTTATAGTACATTAATTTGATAAGGGAAATTTTTATAGTATAAAATTGCTCTAAATTTTTATAGTACATTTTATCTAACAACGTAGGGAAATTCTTGTCTACATTGTATACATGTTAAGATCCAAATTCTAATTTTTTTTTCATGAGCAATTTTTTTAACTTAACGAATCAAGTTTGGACTTTTTTTTTGTTCGTTTATTAAACGAACGAACACAATCAATCTCGTAACCTAAACATACACAAATTTGAAGTGTTTTTTTCTCTTAAAAGGAATAATATTTAGAGAAGTGATGTATTAAGTACAACAATCTAAGTATGTTTGTTCTCAAAATAAAATATATGTTTATTTGATTTTTTTTAGAGTTAAAAGATTTATTTGAATTTTATGCATGTAATACTACTATCAATTTAGAAAGTCGTATGCCTTTAATTTTCTAATTTCAGTCATTAATGTATCACTTATTTAATTAAATAGTTTTCCTAATAAATACAAGATACTCTTGGTTTTTCCTTATATTTGATTTTGTTTGCAGGTGTTAAATAACAAAATGTCAATAAAATATCAAAATAAAATAAAATTGAATGGATTAAGAATTTCCTTACGTTTGAACGTAAGGAATGTATGTTGAGTGTTTTTTTTGTATAAGATGGCATTTGAATTTCCTTACGTTTGAACGTAAGGATCTTTACGCTTTACGCGATTTTGAACGCCGTAAAGGTATGACCGATTTGCAAGTGTCGAAAGCCGATGACTGATTTGCAAGTGTCGGCGCGACACGACTCGATTTTCCAATTTCGATAGAAATTTGGACGATAAACGGGAGGTTCTTGTGTGGTGTCTCCACACTCAGTGAGGCGGAACCACCTTATGGCCAGGTGGTCTCAAGCCCCCTCCCAAATGGTCACAAGCCCCCCTATATGGTCCCAAGCCCCCCAAATTTTTATTATTGTATTAGTAGTAGTATTAATATTAGTATGTTATGTGTCTTTTTCTTGAACAAAAGACCTTATATCCTAGTGGTTTAAGAACAGATTCTTTTTAGTCTCCATAATTCTAGGTTGTAAGTTCAAATCTCACTACCAACATTTTTTTTTTATTTTTTTCCCGGATTTTTTTTAGCTTTGCATTTTATATACAAAGCACCACTCGAGAAATTTTTTCCTGGTTCCGCCATTCTCCACACTTTCTATGGACGTATTAAACGGGAGGTTCTCGTGTGGTGTCTCCACACGGTGTGGAGACACGTGTGGAGACGTACATACCACATAGTTTCATTCTGTTTTTAAACTGTGTGGTTTTGATCGTTTCATCCGTTACTTCACCTCAAAATCTCTCCACACAAGTATTTCCCGTATTAAACTACATATTTAGTGCCAACAGAGCGTCCCTTGTCGGAGCGCCAGGGCCAAAGAAAAATTTGCGCTCGTCCTTCGAAAAAAAAAAAGAACTAAAATATATATAAAAAAATAAAACAAAAAAAATGCGTGTGATAGTCATGGGTTTGGAAGGAAAAAAACCTACTTATTTGGCTCCTAGTCCTAGTTTAAAAAAACAAAAATTGTTATATATATAAAAACATAGCTTAGACTTTCGATCTAACGGATGTCTCACTTCCGAGCCTGCCAACACATCAGCCCTTGCACTCGTCACAATATAAGATTTTTCTTATTTCTTTTATAGTATTATATCTTCAATATACCGCCACCTATAGTTATTTTGTATAATTTATATTTCTCAACCTATCAATTTGTCAAATCTAAATAATTATTGATTGTAGCTCCGTCACTATCACTCACCAATGATGGCAACTCGTTTAATAATCAAGAAAAAAACAATGATATTCACCAACAAAAAAAAAAAAAAAAAAAAACAATGATAGATTACCAAACATCACGAGGTTCTTTTTTTGACTCTATATAATTACCCTTTTAACTAGGTATTACGATTTAATTTTTTTTACTCTATATAATCACTCTATTAAATAGGTATTACAATTTAAAAATAATAATAAGAAGACAACTATTGTAGCAAGAGAATTTATCCTGGCGGTAAATAATCGGTTCAATTTTTTTTTCGGGACAACTTTATTGTATTAACCCCCTCCCCTTCACAACCCCCTAGTGTGAATCTCATCATAACAAATGATCTCCTCTAGATAAAACCTAAGGTCTTCAGACCAAGAGGTCACGCGTGAGGCCAAAAAAGACTGTGTGAGTGTATAATTGTGAATTCGTCTTTGTAAAAAGGAAAAAAAAAAATGAAAAATTAGGGATAGCGACAAAATGGAATATTTTTAAGAATGTGACAACTACATATTTTTATAGGGAGAAGGACAATCTGCATAATTTTATAAGAAGAGATGAAATAGTGAATCCAGAAAATCGGTGATCTTCTTAAGGTGAATCCCAAAATCGGTGAATTTCGATGAGTGAATTTTGATGATGAATCCGAAAATCGGTGAATCTCAAACAATGAATTTTGAAAATTAGTGAATTTCGACAATGAATTTCGGCAGTGAATTTAAATAATGAATTTCGAGCACACAAGTGAATTTTGATAAATGAATAAATAGTTTTGTCATTTTATGCAAAAGTTCAAAAAAGCGTCTTCTACTCAATTGATGAAATATTTCATTCTTCTCCCTCATTCCCTAAAAAAAAAACCATCGTAGTTGTATCAAGTTGCATGAATATATATATATATATATATATATATATATATATATATATATATATGTGTGTATATGTGTGTTAGATATTTTTTCATAAATAAATATTTCAATTGTCGATTGTATACGATCTGCCGTACGAATTAATGTTATCGTAACAAAACGAGGTTCGAGGGGGAAACGCCAACTCGTGGGGCCTCGGGGGCAACGCCCCCCGAAAGCTAAACGAATACATGCATCAGTTCATGAAGGGATTCGAGGATTTTTTCGAACTGTTCATGCATCTGTTCAGAATTGTTGCATGCAAAGAGATGCACCTCATGAAACCATGAGGTGCAGTGTTTGGACGAACTGATATGATCCTTCCCGTTCGTGTAGGAGTATTTCACTTTGTTTATGGAGTACTTTCGGCCTATAAAAGGCACAAGTATGCAAACAAATTAAGTCTTACAGTTTTACAGCATCATCAAAACAAAATACTGAGTGTCCTCGGGTATGATTCAAACAAATTCTGATTTGAATCAAACACTTATTGTATCACGAGAGAGATTTTCTTTCGAATCCCTAGTGTAGATTGCATGGGACGAACATCTCTTTAAGACAACGCTTTGGATGCCTTGAAGATATTACGAGTCTGTCAAATTCTTAGCATCAATTTTTTCCAACAAATATATATATATATATATATATATATATATATATATATATATATATATATATAAAATTTGTATATTAGTAATTTTTTTCAATCGGGTTGTCGTACAAATTAATATTGTTGCAACAAATTGGAGATCGGCATGCACGGCTAGGTCGCGGTAGGTCAATGGGGCAACACGCTTACACGGGAGTCGAGTGGGCAGCACGCTTTCACGGGGGTTGAG
Organism: Gentiana macrophylla; assembly: GCA_026214975.1. Taxonomy (NCBI): domain Eukaryota; kingdom Viridiplantae; phylum Streptophyta; class Magnoliopsida; order Gentianales; family Gentianaceae; genus Gentiana; species Gentiana macrophylla. The sequence goes on from CM047810.1 coordinate 18,950,267, forward strand.
GGGGTAGCGTCCAATTGTGGAGTCTCGCGAGCAATGCCCTTGAAAGCTAAACAACTTCAACTGAATAGACATAACCCGGAAAAGAAGGGACATGACTCTGTGAAGAGTGATGTCGATTGTATTTGCGCCATCCAGCAAAGACTTGCATCATTTCGGACATGATTGTTTCGTCAATAAAAGACCTCAAACTGCGAACAAGGATAAGCCCAGTAACATAAAGCATCATCATTCATCAGTCAAATTTTTCCAAACGCCTTTGGTTTGATTAAACGAGTCATCGTTTATATCAAACAACCTTCATTTTATCTTAAGAGAAATTTTTTGAGACTTTTGTCGAAGCAGTCTCTGCCGACATGCAAACTTGGCCGCGGCATCGGGCACTTAGAAAAATCTTATATTTTGGACCTGAAATTTATTCATCATCTTATAAACGATTATCAATTGAGATCCCCTGTTTATACAAATTAGCCTCTTTAAAAATTTAATAAAAAGAACAAACAAAATTCAAACTCTCCAAGTTCAAATCTGTAATAAGTGTAATCCGTTTAAGACAAAAGAAAAAAAATTACTAATTATACCATCAATTCATCAAAAATACATCTCTTCAATTATTGATAGAAAAAAAAAATCAATATATCATAAGCTACACTACTCAATATATACTTCAAATCAAACGTTTTCTTACTGCATACCACAAGGAATATGCTTAACAAAGTCAATTATTCTATTGTGATTAAAGACTTTGTCTCCATTTGTGGTAGAAAAATGATGTGAAAAATATATTATGAATATTTAGAGTGATTATGACTACGAATTCGGAATGAAATGTTCTTGTTAGTATCTTTATGATTATTTCTCGATCCACTACCGAAAAATCAAAAGAATTTATTTCCGCCAAACCGGTCTCAGGCCTTGAATTTCGTAAGGCCGGCCATGTTTTTCGTCTGGGACATTTGTGTGAGATGAATATCTCTCCTATGACTATGTGTTCTACGTATCTTGAAGATCATTCTCATTTTTCTCTCTCTACATTTTCAAACTCTATATTATATTTATTATTGTCTTACCTCTTTTGCATATCATAAATGTGTGTAATGAAATAAAATATGAATGGGAATAGATGATAGATGTCGTATGTGCTATAGATCTTCCTAACAAGAAGTTTCTCATTTTACTATTATTTTGAAGTTACTCATGATATTCATGCTAATGCGTGTGTGTGTGAAAGTAGCATATTTTTTCTGTTTTGTCAATGTTTTAATTACGGAAAATGATATATGCACAACACATTTGTGCACAACATGTGCCACTACACATGATCCACCCTTAATAATGTGTGGAACACATGAATTGATTTAGATCCCACCATAATCAATGATAGGATCATGTGTAGTTCACATGTTGTGCACAAATATGTTGTGTATACTGATTAATTACATTGGATAGCAGAATGAAGACAACGTCGTTGACCCATAAAGAAGAAAAATATGATCTTTCAAGAGATTTGAGATAACAACATTATATCTATCAAGGCCCCACAAAAGATTTGTTCAAAAAAAAGATTTGTTGAAAAAATTCCTACGTATGGCACTTGTTCAATTATTCCGGATTTTTTTTTTTTAAATCTACCAATAAAGTATTCATTTCACCTCAATCTCTTCTTCGCAAGATTGGATAATTAGCAACCTTAAAAATAAAAATAATTGACCCTATGCGTTTCAAGAAACCTGCTACATACGTATTTGGTTTTGGAGAAACAAAGTCTTACATAATCCAAACTTGGTGAGGCCGTCCTCACAAGTCTTTTTATTGAAAGCTATCCGACTAGCTTGGGGTGACGAAAATTAGTCGCTACTATGTACTATTACTTTGTTTGATTTATGTTAGATTAATGTTTTAGTTAATTTCCCAGATGTATTGCCACTACGGGGACTATTCTCATCCGTTTCAGTAAAGATCTCCATTCAAAAAAAAAAAGTTTTTTTTATTAACAAAGTTGATTGATACCGTATATGATAGAATATTTTTAAACGGCTTTTATCGGCACTACGATATTAATATCGGGACCCTTTTATTTTATTATTTTTCACTCACTTCACTATATCACCAAATCACTCAAGACACCACATCCATTTAATAGCTTGCAAAAAAATATACACTTTATTCCCTCTGTTTTTATAAATTATAAAATAACATTTTTTTTTTTAATATTTTAACACTTTTTAATTTATTTAACCAATATATTTTAACATAATACTAACTTCCCTTTACCTTTTAATACTGACATCCCTCTTTTTTCCGATTGAATCAAAACAAAACATAACCTAAAAGAGTTCGTCGTAGAAGACAAATATTTCGCCGGAGAAGATAAATATTTCGCCGGAAAACCGCAATTAAAGCATTATATTGGTAGCAAGAATCAATCTAAGAAGAACATAACATTGAACCAAATCACGTATGTATCTTATTTCTTAAGAAATTCGCTGGTAATTTGGTAGAAATCGAGGATTTTGATGGTAGGTTTTCGAATTTTTTTTGTCAGGACGAAACCGATCCTGCATTTGCGATGAAGATGTCTGGTAGAAAGTAATGTCACTTGTTGTGACGTTGGTTTGGTGCTAACAACGCCAGGACAATTGACATTATACCCAATCTGAAAAACTCAGGCAAATGTTGTGTTAGTTAAGTGACTTGATCTCTAAACAGATGATAAACTGCTGGAACTCATCTAGGAAAAGTCAGCTGAGAATGATGGTCAGTTGAGTAAGTGTATTCAGTTCTATGAATGTCAGTTGAGTGAAGTGAAATTGAGTTCTTCTGGAAGTCAGCAGTCGGTTTTGTCTGCTGAGGATTTTCTGAATACAAGTGAGTTCTACAATCTGTGCTGATTGGTTACAAGTCCGGGAAAGTCAGTTTGATGTTGAGTTTCGTCTGGTGGATAATAGCTGGAGTTGGGGTCCACATCTGGGTATTTATGACAGTTCAGACAAAGATCCTATGGCGGCTAGGGTTTAGAGAATTGTGCCTATAGATATCAATGTTGTAATCAATGCAATGTGTGTGAAATCTTTGTAACTTTGTGCATTGTAAAATATCTCTTTTTTCTGTTCGTAGAGTAGTTGGCACAACGCTGAAAACCACGTTAAATCACTGTGTTCCCTTTGTTTCTGTGTTTTATCAATTTCCTCCATTGTTTACATTTGCATTGCTTCTGTTTTATCTTTCTTGGAATGCAAGTTTCTCATATGCTCTTTAACATATTGGATCATCGATAGGCTGACGTTGTAATAGCAAGACAACGCCAGTGTGGCTGACGTTCGCGTAACGTCAATTACTTCGTCGTTGTTTATACATTTGAAACTTCATTTTGGCTGATGTAAAACTTTGCTCTGACGTTGTTTATACATTTGTAACGTCGACCGTTTCGACGTTTATATTTTCATGAAACATCTGTGTTGACGACGTTGCTAGTATCAGAAACAAGAGCTCGATAACATACTAAAACGCCGGAATAACCTTATATTTCATCGGAAAATGCATAAAAACATGATTTTTCTCCACAAATCATACTTTTACATGTTCTTCATGTTGTAATAGGGTAACTCATTCACCTATTTAAACTTTTAAAATAAAAAACAAGATTTTTTGTGTGAGAAATTATCAATATTGATCTCATTTGTTCTTCATTTTGAATTGAAAATGGTATGCCTTCAAGTGATATTGCATCAAGTTCTTCATTGCTATGCATGGTTTAATGTGTAGGAGATGATGAAGAATGATTCATCTTTTGGTTTATGAGATTTTTTGTGATGAAGGGTGTGAAGAAGATGAAGTTATGAAAATGACGAAGGTATGATAATGAAGATGATGAAAGTGGTAATATTTGGGTTAATGTTTTTCATTAGATGATTGGGCTCAAGGACAATTAAATAATATTTGCCTCCTTAGTCCTTTCCTTTCCATGCACCATTGGACCCTTTCAACCCCATCATCATATCAAGTTAAGTTGGGAAATTACGCTTCCAATGCCTCTCTTCATGACGACGGAAATACTTTCTTTTCAGAGCTTTAGTGGAATGTCACACACCTTTCTTGTCCTTGGAAACTGAAGGCTTGAAATATTTCTTGTTCAACTTAGACCTAGAGGATTTTGGCTTGCTTTTCACACTAGACGAGGAAGCAACATTGTTCCCAATAACAGGCTATAAATGCAGCTCTCGATCCATTCTCCCTCCTAATCAACATGTCAAAGAAGTCTACTAAGGAAACCTTTAGCAACTTCAGCCGGAAAGTGGTTTGAGGAGTTTTTTCCAAACAACATTTGGGATTCTGCATTCAATTAAACAATGCCATTTAGTTTCACGCTTTTATTGTATATCTTAAATGTCATTTCCAGTTCCTCTAGCTAATGGGGCTTCTTCCGTGGGCAAAGCGCTGTGTATCACATCTATAACGGTGACTTAAACTAATGCATCTGAATTTGAATCTGGTTGGAGATAAAGCTAAATACGCATTTGAATACTCAGCTCAGTTGAGCATCACTAATGAAGTTCTCAAATGAAGTTTGGTGATCACGTCTCAGTCGACCGTATGCGATTCAGTTAGATCTGGCGGTTTTAGGGTATTTGTGATAGATCACTTTGGTTGTCATTATGTTGGCTATGGTTTGATTCCCAAGGCTATAAATACCACAATTAATGTAACCATTTGTACATTTATGGTGATAATAAAACTCCATGTTGAGGATAATAGGGATGACTAGGACCCTCTTGGTATGCCAAGTGTCATGAAGTTGATATGCCATGTGCAGATGGAATATTGTTTGTTAGATATAGTTAGACAAAAGGTGTATTAGTACCTATTGTGATGTAACCATGAAATTAAGGAAAATGAATTAACAATTTCCACACTTTCTATTCTTTACTGTTTATTCAAGTTGGTATCAGAGCCAGATGGAGCAGACCTCTGCTCTGCCGTCAATGGCGGCACCACCACCCGTCATTCCTTCAATTCAACTGGGAACAACTATACCCACCACTACTGGAGTCACAACCACCATAATTCAACAAACACCACCTCGATTTGATTCCCCTAATGTATCGATTCCTAGCTTAGATCCCACTTCTTCAGTGGTTCGACCACCGCCCTTCTCTTATGCGGTCATTCCGTCGTTCTCACTAGGATCCAGCTCTGTGGCTCCACCTAAATTGCCATTGCATTCACCGCTCACTCAAACTTCTTTCTCCGGCCACCACACTCCTATCACAAATGTCAAATTAGACCACAACAACTACTTGCTTTGGCGCTACACAATTCTTCCAGTTGTTCTAGGACACAAACTTGTAGTGCACCTACTTAGGCCATCAGACAAACCGTCGGAATTTCTTACTTATCCAGGCCCTGGTGGCACTGTTCTTACCAGCAGTATTCCAAATCCACCATTTACTGAATAGAACCAAGTCGATCAGCTGCTTATGGGTTGGATCCTAGTATCTATGACCGAACAAGCGATCCAAGAGGTAATGGGGTGTGATACTCAGGCAGAAGTATAGAAAACTCATGAAGATCTGTTCAACAATCATTCAGAGCCCGTATGCTCGAATTTAAGGACGCCCTTACCAAATCCACCAAAGGCAACAAGAGTATGGCTGATTATCTTGCTCTTATGAAATCTCATGCTGATAATCTAGCTGCTGCAGGTTACCCTGTGTCGAAGTCTGAACTCATCTTGTCTACTTTGGGTGGTCTAGACAAGAAATATGAAGCTGCAATAGTGAACATTACATCAAGAGTTGGGTCTCTAACCTGGAAGGAGGTACAGTCCCAACTTATCACCCATGACAGGTTAGTTGCACGATTCAATCCTGTTCAGACACTTGATTCCTTACCATCAACTAATCTAGCTGCCAACTCCAATCCCACAAATGAAAATAGGTTTTAAAATCAAGGCAATTACATTTCATCCAGAGGAAGAGGTCAATCCAGATGTGGTAGATCAAGAGGTAGGAGTGGACGAGGTTCCAATAGTGGTTGTAGACATCCAAATCCTGGGGTTCAATGTCAAGTCTGTGGAAAAATTGGGCATACAACAAACATATGTTGGTATAGGTATGAAGAGGACTACATCACCACCAACAACACTCAGGTAAACTCACAGGGAAATCAGACTCAAGGTCAGCATCACAATCGTAAGCAAGTATCAGCTTACCTGGCCACACCACAATCTGCAGGGGACCAAGCAGGGTATATGGAGAGTGGTGCATCCAACCATGTCACCTCTAACCTCAATAACCTACATCTGAGTTCAAATTATGCTGTTAATGACATCTTGACAGTTGGTAGTATTGAGAAACAGAGAATAGCACACTTTGGCAGAAGTACACTTCACACACCATACACTAATCTTGTCTTAAATTCCCTATTACATGTGCCTGACATTACTAAAAACTTGCTTAGTATTTCCAGACTTGCTCATGATGGAATTTATAGAGAATTTGACTCATCTCATTGTTTTGTCAAGGATCTGAATACAGGGAAGACACTGCTAGTAGGAGTGATGTTTGATGGTCTGTACAAGGTTCCTACTGCTCCTGCCAAGAACACCATTCACTCCAAAACTCAGTCATCTGGTCCACTATCTCTAGTTAGTACTAGTACTCTAAAATTGATGCCAATGTCTGGCACAATAGATTAGGTCATCCATCTAAGAAGGTCTTAGACCATGTGTCCTCCAGTTGTAATGTCACTGTTTTTAATGAAATGAGATTTTGTGAAGCCTTCCAATTGGGCAAAGGCCATGCTCTCCCCTATACTTCATCTGCTTCTCATGCTTCAACTGTTTTGGACTTAATACACTCAGATATCTGGGGACCTGCCCCTGTAAAATCAACAAATGGCTATACTTACTACATCCACTTTATTGATGACCACTCCAGGTTTACCTGAATTTTTCCTCTTAAATACAAATCTGATGCACTTTATGTTTTTAAAGACTTTAAAATCTTGGTTGAAAATCAGTTTAACACCACAATCAAATGTTTACAATCTGACTGGGGGGTACAGATCCCTTGTTCCACTTCTAAAAGAATCTGGCATCATTTTCAGACACTCCTGTCCACATCTCCATGAACAAAATGGTAGTAGTGAAAGAAAACACAGGCACATTGTTGAACTTGGCCTAACCCTCCTAGCACAAGCCTCTATGCCCCTTAGTTTTTGGTGGGTTGCCTTTAAACACTCTGTTACACTCATTCACACATTTCCTTCATCTGTCATTTTTTTTAAATCACCATTTGAAACTCTTTATCATACTAAACCTAACTACACTCTCCATAGAGTCTTTAGTCGTGCTTGCTATCCACACCTTAGACCCTATAATTTCCACAAGTTCAATTTTCACTTCCTTCAATGTGTTTACTTAGGTACCTCCTCGGATCACAAAGGCCACTTATGCTTGTCTACATCTGGTAGACTATACATTACTAGGAATATGCCATTTAAGGAAACACATTTTCCTTTTTCTCATGGTTTTTCACAAGGTCCTCGTATGTCTGTCCATTCTGATCTCACTTCCACTAGCTTCTTTCCTCTTGTGTCCCATAAACCAAATCAGCAGGACAACAGCAATACAGACTCATCAACTTCCACAGCATCACAATCACCTCATGGCAGTGAATTTTCTCATACACACACTTCCTTTTTAAGGGGAGCTACACACAATCTACATCATCATCACCAAGCACCAGTTCATCAAGTGTCATTTTACCACCTCCATCCTTCACTCCAAATCAACCACCCACTGACACTTGTACAAACTCACCCACTACTCACAGCAGTGACAACACTGGACATGAAGAGCAAGAGTTTGTATCCTCTCTGTCTACAACCAACACCACAAAACACAATAAAGAACCCAAGAAACATACCCATGCTATGAAAACAAGATCCAATAGTGGGATCTTCAAACCCAAAACCTACACTGCCACTTTTGTACCACTCTCAGAATCATATCCTACAGAACCTGTCAATGTGTCAGAGGACATAGCTGTACCACAGTGGAAGAGTGCAATGGAGGATGAGTATAGGGCTCTAATGAAAAATAGAACCTGGGAACTTGTTCCATCAAATCCTAATCGTAGCTGGTTGGAAATAAGTGGATACTCAAGTTAAAATTAAACCCTGATGGAACTATGTTAAAGTACAAAGCAAGTTTGGTTGCAAAAGGATTCCTGCAACCCTATGGTGTAAACTTTACTGAGACATTCAACATAGTTTCTAAGTCATTCACAATCAGAGTCATCATTGCCATAGCTGTCACCTTGAACTGAGAGATCAGGCAAGTGGACATCAATAATGCTTTTTTCTGAATAGACCCCTACATGAGATAGTATACATGCCCCAACCTAAAGGCTTTGTGGATCCAACAAAATCTACATATGTCTGTAGACTCAAGAAGGCTTTGTATGGGTTAAGACAGGCACCCAGAGCCTTGTTTGAAGCAGTCAGCACACATATGATAAATTGGGGTTTCTATAAATCAAAGTCTGACATTTCACTGTTTGTGTTCAGAAAGATCAAGTGCTTATCTATGTTTTGGTGTATGTAGATAACATACTTGTCATAGGCAACTCAAAGGCACACATTCAGAAGTTCATTCAGACTCTCAATTCAACATTTGCACTAAAGGATCTGGGAAATTATCTCACTTTTTGGGAATGGAAGCACACATAGACAACTCATGCTTATATCTCACACAAAGACACTATGCCACACAGTTACTCAAGAGACTAGATTCGGGCAATGTCAAAGCTTGCCCCACTCCTATGATTGCTGGAAGACACTATGACCCATAATCAAGGTACTCTCATAACCAACCCCAGTTTATACAAAAGTGCTATAGGTGGGTTGCAATACCTAACCTTGACTAGACTTGATATTACTTATGCAGTAAGTTGTCTTAGTCATTTTATGTAAGCTCTTACTGATGTTCACTGGTATGCACTTAAAAGGTTGTTGAGGTTTTTAAAATGAACTTTAGGAGAGGGATTACATTTTAAACCTAGCTTCACTTTACAGATCAATATGCTGACTGGGCATGTGATGACTCAGACAAAAAGTCAACTGGTGGTTGCTGTGTATACATAGGTGATTGACTTGTATCCTGGAGTTCCAAGAAGCAAAATGTAGTATCAAGGTCCAATGTTGAGTCAGAGTACAGGTCATTGGCAAATTTAGCATATGAATTGGAGTGGTTGCAACATCTTATGAAAGAACTGCATCTCAAGATTACCAGAACTCCTGTAGCTTGGTGTGACAATATAAGTGCAACATTCTTGGCATATAATAATGTGTTTCATGCCAGGACAAAACACATTGAAGGTGATGTTCACTATGTGAGAGACTTGGTTGCTAAGAGAATTATATTTGTCCAATACATTCCTACAGCCGATTAGGTTGCATATTATTTGACAAAGGCATTGTCATCATCACAGTTCTAGATGTTCAAGAGAAAACTGAATGTGGTCACACCTGTTGAAATAGTGTTCTAAACTCAATCGGGTTGGACCAGATCCGACCGGATTGGATCATTTCTTCTATTTATTTATGTTTATACATATGATAAATGGCTTTAATGTTATTATATATTCCGTTTATCCACATGAACCAATTTGTGATTGTATATATGATAACGTCCATAGTGTCAAACCATGAGAAAGAAATCATAATAGTGATTATGGTTGATGAGATCTCGACTCACTTTAAAAGGTTTGATACTTAAATGTCTCTAGTCGTATGTGCTATTAAATAGGATATTAATAGTACGATTAGACTAGCACGTATTAGATGTATTCTATCTTATTGAAGATAGGGATAGATCTCTTCTATCAAAGTGTTGAGACACTTGGACTGTACGTGGACGTGTATTAGAGAATGCGTACGTTAGACTGACCCACTTACTTTATTAAGAGTCGCACTATATGGCGGTTGTGTAATTATCCTGAGACTTGAGTCTTCATAACATCACGGTGTGGAGTGTCATACTTTGACACTATTGAGGTTTCCCCTAGCCATGGGGCGATCATGCGGTAGTTATTGGGTGTGATACTGAAGCATGCGTAGGATTCATGTTGCTCGTCCGGAAATCACGTATCCTATGATTATGAGTAAATATCCGAAAGGGTCTTCTTATAAGGAATGTCTTACTCTCGTGAATCTTTGCAAAGTGGAAGTAAATGAGTTACTTCGAGAGAGCATGATATCCAGATTATAAGATACGATCGTTGATGTTTGACACTGACGACGTACGGCCGTATGGATATTGTAATAAATGATAGGATTCTATTTACACGATAATCTGTTTCACATGAAAGGTAGTAGTCATTGCATTTGACTCTTCCGATGATTGGGGGTCGTGGACGTGTTGCTAGACGCTATCCATGATCGTTAGGTATGAAGGGCATTTTAGTAAATGCACTTTGTGCCTACGGCCAACATATTCGGAAGCCTACCAGGTCACACTTATAAGAACATCTAGCCGGATTAAAATGCAGTTATAGTGATAACCAAATAAGAAAAGTTTATCTCGACTATAAAGTGTTATAGTGGTGAATTAATATGGTGGTATTTATTTATTACGAATAAATTAAATACAAGATATTAATTGTGTTGATTAATTAAATATACATATAATGTATATGTATGTGGCGCATGTGTGTGTATATTGATACACATGTATTTTTGCAAATTAATTAATCACAGTATTATATTAATTAAGAATATTCCGGATGCCAATTTATGGCTATATGGGGCGCATATAATAGTGTATAAGATACACTTGGGTTATGCAAGTTAATTAATGAGATTACCATATATTAATATTAGATATTAATTGATTTATGAAAAATAGATTTATGGTAATGAGATAAAGATTATCCATATTAGATATTGACAATGTCTTAGAAATATTTATCATATATTAAATTAAATGAGATAAATCAATCAAAGATACTTTTCATATTTTATTAGGAAAATGTTTTCTTTCTCCCAAATCTACTAGGAAGCTAACCCCAATTAAATTGGGATTGACAGGGGCGCAGGTCACCTTATAAAATGGGAGGTTTGGCTAGCTCTTTTGTATCATCACAATTAGAAGAGTTCTAATTTACTAGAAAATATGAGAGCTTCCTAGAGAGAGATTTTGAGAGAGAGAGAAAATGTCGGTCTAGCAACCGAATTTTTCTGGTAGCAATCCATGATGGGATTCCGGGGAACTGTTCGTGTGGATCACCGGTAGAGACCGAACACTTGGGCGGCTTCGTGCAGAAACTACAACCGTAGACAAAGCGTCGATCCAATTGGATCAACTAAGGTATTCTCGTCTACTTCTTTCTTGTTGCTTAAAGGAAGTCGATCTTGGGTTAATTAGAAATAAATTTTAAATTCCGTAGATTTTCTAACAACACCACCATCCAGTTTGAGAGGGAGTGCTGAGGATAATAAGGATGACTAGGACCCTCTTGGTATGTCAAGTGTCATGAAGTTGATATGCCATGTGTAGATGGAATTTTGTTTGTTAGATATTGTTAGACAAAAGGTGTATTAGTACCCATTGTGATGTAACGGTGACATTAAGGAAAATGAATTAACAGTTTCCACACTTTCTCTTCTTTACTGTTTATTCAAGTCTCCCCGTTTCTATCCGTGGATGAGTCGACACAACGTCAGATACCACGTTAAATCTCTGTGTTTCTTATTTTCAGTGTGTTTGTTTTGATTGTTTAATTATGTTCTTTCAAAAACTGTAAATTCCCTACGATCTGTTACAACAACATCTTCCATAGAAAATGGATGATTCGCGGTTGAACTTTAAGTGTCCAAAGTCTTCTCCAATAACTCGAAGATGTGGCAGAACATGACGCTAAAGTGCCCTCAGACTCTAAAGACTTTAAATGGCAAGCTAGATAATACTCGGATCACACAGATGAAATTCCCTTATTTGTGAAGTGCCATATGGATTATCCTCGATATTTCTCGGGGAAGAGGGAATTGAGAGGATTTTTGGCTTAGAGTTTATATTCATTCATTTTTTATTCATTGTGTATAATATTATCTCATGAATTCTTCAACCATTCAGAGGCGAATAGAGTATCGGACCGTTTGGCCAAATTGGGACATGATCACCGCTTTGGATGAACCTCCTAGTGAGTCTATGACTCTTCTTGTGGATGATTTTAGGGGAGTAAATCTCTTGAGAGTAGTGTCCTCCCCCACCTCCTCTTTTAGACCTTCGGCCTTTTCGTGTAAAAATAATAATATTATCACATGAATTAGAAATTATTTTCAGATTCTTGAAATTTATGATGCTTCTTGTTGTATAAATAACCTGTTGATCTCTATGTATGAAAAGGGAAACGAAGGGAAGAATAATTGAAAATATATATTGGCTTATATTTCATTAGTTTCATAACCGATCATTCATATTGATTTCATTTTGGCGTAATTGTACACATGAAAACTCGATTTTACGGTGATCAAAAATGAAAATTCAACATCTTCAAAATTAAATACTGAATTCGGTTTTTAATAAGTTGAATATCATTGTAATACTCCGATAATAGATTTATGTTGACGCCATTTACGATGCCTTTTATTTTTTCTTTTTTGTCATTACAAAGATTCCCGACACACCACATTATCTCGTACAACCTGTCACATTTAATCCACAGGATCCTTAGATTTCTGCCTACAGAGTACTGAATGGGCAAGGACAAATCTGCCATTTTATTATCTCTACCCCACCTTGTCCAGTTTTTACACCCACCCAAACAAAAGGAAAAACATAAAATATCTTTTCACTCCCCTCCCCTCAACAAAAAAAAAAAAAAAAAAAAAAAAAAAAAAAAAAAAAAAAACTGTTCACACAATAAAAAGCATTCGCACACATTTTTTTTTTTCTGTTCCTAACATATATATATTTTCATTCTTATTTATTTTGATCTAAATTTAGACAAAAGGTTGAATTTTTTTTTCTGCCTGAATTTAAGTTGGATGTATGAAATAGACTTTCTAACCGATATTAAGTTTAGAAAACACTTAAATTCGGACTGAAATTATGTTATAATAATCAAATATATTCTGATTTATGTTCGGTTGGAATAGTGAATGATGTGTGAAAAGATGCTCCAAACTATCCCTCTAAGATTTATTGTACGCGAAAAAAGGTGTATAGAATACAAAAGTTATAAATCAAACAAGCCTCTTAAACGAATTACATTGGTTAAGCTTCTAGTGTTCATACTGATTAACAAAGTCAGAAAGCTGTATTGCAACGAACCAATAACTATAGTTATGCATCAAACGTTTACATATTATTATAAATATAAATCATTATCGCATGCATTTTTTATTTGTAAATAATTAAAATAAATTAGAAACACTGATGATTGCTAGATTATTTTTCATAGACTCATATATGTAGTCTTATTATGATTTTCCAAAAACAAATGTAGTCTTATCGGCCTAATGGTTAACACTAAGTCATATCCTGACACAAACAAGGGTTAATTCGTTTTCCACTTGAGACGAAAAAATTGCGTGTGATTTCGGGAAAAAAAAGGTCTTTCCGATTATTACAATTCGAAAGAAAAAGAAAAAAAAAAAACTTTCTGATTGATTATTATGTGGCTGCAGTAGCATGTGAATGCAGAAAATTATTCCCCAGCAACTCTGGTATAATGTAACAAAGGAACAAATTAAACACAATTAGATAAGGATAAACACATTATATTATATCATGATATTACATCAGTTAATCAAATACTTTCCCTAAATTCGCCCATTTCAATCACGGAACAAAGCCCTTATCGCCGAGCCAGCCACTCCCCAAGCCGCGTCTTTATTGGTCTTTGTAACTTCGAAAGGGGGCGGTGCCGAGGACGACAGCCAGACTAGCATAGCCGAATGTACCAATATATTGTTGGATCATTAATCCAACGTTGGGCTTATATGTGAAATAATTATTTATTATGGACTGTCAGTAAAGATTGGCCCGATGTAAAGTGATCTAATTCGGTTCACGGTTATTGAGGTGTGATGTATCATTAGGGTGTGGCGCTTTTATGTGTAGAGATTAGAGGTAATTTCCGTTTCGTTGATGGGTAGAAGCAGTAAATACCTAAAATATAATTAACTATATAAAGAGGCCACATCCCTGCAGGTGTGCGATTCTCAACTCTTCATCTCCCATTATCGAGAGATTACTGAGAGGACTTCAAAGGGTTCCTGAATAGCTTGAAAGTGTGTAGATCTAGAAGGCCGGATCTACGGCGGATCGCGGCAAAGACTACGGATTCAGCACGCTTCGCTTTATCTTCTATAGATTCTCGATAGTTTAAGATAAAGCGATCGCGGATCAAAGTGATTCATCACATACGGTTAGATCCAATGAAGTCAGTATCGGAGCGGATTATGTTTGAATTATCGAGAATCGATTTTATTTTGATTGAATATGGATCCAGATTTTCGATTCGCCGTTGGAAATTAAAGTAAGTGCTGTTATCAGTGACTTTTCTTCTTGTATGCCCGACTAATCTTGTTGAATGAAAGTGGAGTATCATCGTTTGAGTTTACCAAAAATAAAATTAAAAAAATGGATATTCATGCATCTGTTGAATGAATTCGGCGACAGCTTTTCAGGTCATGAAGTAAATTAGGTTTTATGGTGTATTGTTTTGGGCACTTTTAAAATATTTTGGCTATTAAATTAATTATTAAAAAAAAAAGGGCATTGTAGTTGTTTCTGCTGCATATGTAGCGGCGGCGGCTGTGACATTGACATGCAAAGTAACGATTAGGGTTTCAGTGGTGGGTTAGTATAATCCGGATCCTATTCAGATGGGTTTGTCTTTTCAGACGTTAATTAGATATTGAGTATGCTTTAGCTAAGGATTAAAATGGCCGAGTCCATTCAAGTTTTGTTATTTTTTTTATTTTTTTTTTGGGGTCTTTTTCAGCCATTAAAGTTATCATTAAAGTAAATAAAAATAATAATAAAAGCAAAATTGGAACATTTCGCTCCAACTATTATTATGTTTGTTTTCATATGTGAAATGTATGTAGGTAATGCATTTTTTTGATTATTCAGTTGGACCTATTAATTACTTAGTAATTGGTTCATATCATGGATTATAATAGTAAGTTCTGAAGAAATGAGATACTCAATTCTGATAGATAAATTTTAAATGTTATTACGGTAAAATCAAACATTGATATATATATTGCGGTATTTGCATTATTATGTCTCTAAGTGGATTTGTTGAAGCAATATGTCGTCAAAGTGACCTCTACGTGGAAACTGATTCACGGTGGGATGTAAAATGGTTTGTGTTTTTATTAATTCATGCGGATAGTATTCGGCCCAAAGGAAGGATATTATTTGGCAGAATTGTAAATACACATGTGGTGATAAATACGTGACGATTATTTGGTTTCCATGTGGGTAATAGATACGATCCAAAGATTGGTCTATTATTTGACAGGATTTATTATCAGTATTTGATCACTACGCCAAGGTGTCAATTACGAGTTAGTATTATCGTCCAAAGATGAGATATTAATGTCGTGCCGGTATCTTGTGATGGGAAAATATATCATAAATTTGTTTGATTTTGGATATTCTTCGGATCTTGTATATGTGAGCCTAAGGTCATTAAGTTGTTTTTCTATAAGTCAATTATAATTTTTGCTTTAAAATATATCTGGCCATTTAAGTATTATATTCCTCCACTAATGGTCATCATTTCAAGAGTTAGAAAGAACAAGTTTGTTCTTGTCCTTAACATTATGGATCTAGACTTGACATTTATGTATGATCCTCTTAAACGTCCCAGTCAGGATAGTCTAGACAAACATATTTGTACCTTGAGAAATGTGAGATCAAACAGGTTGAGTCTTTGATCATTAGGAAAGCCAATCCAAATACTCTTAGAAGTGACATAAATACTATGGTGACCAATAAGGAAATTTTTTTGTGTGTTTAATAGAGTTGCACAATGCCATGAAGAGAAAGGCGAGGCAACTTGTCATGTCTTAGCCAATCTCTATAAGGTACAAGGACTAATGCAACATAAGGGCACATTCTAAAATTAGCTCATTTGATTTCCAAACTTCGGATATTTGATTTGGATATCTGTGATGGACTACTGGTGCAATTTATCATTTTTTATCTTTAAGCACAATATGGTAAATTAAATGTTAGTTATAACTGACATAAGGAATGGTGGGAGTTGAAGAAATCGATTTCCCACTGAGTGCAAGAAGTCGAATGATTTAAATTTGGGCAGAGAGAAAGTGCTAAATATGGTCACCATTAAAGGTAAGGCACAATAAAATTTAAGAAAAAGTTCTTTGGTATTCAACAATAGGGGCAAAAGTGACAACATAAGGATATTGGTTGTTTCTTATGCCAATAGGTAGGAACACAATGAAAGATTGCTTGATGTATCATGCTTGGTGAGCAAATAAAGTTAAGTTTTTCCTTTTTTGGTTTGTTTAGGGGTTGGGTTTATTTTTGTGCCTGAACACACTTGGTGGATAGTTTCGGATGCTACTATGCACTTGATCGTGAATATGCAGAGTAACTAGCCTCGTCAATCACCAGTTGATGTTGAAAGATACATCTTTGGGGGTGATGCCGATGCAGTAAAGTTTAAGGCTATTCGGAAACTAGATTGTTACCGAATATTGAACATTTTCTAGACTTGGAAGAGACTTATCAGGCCGTCTTTATGGCGGAATTCGGTTTTTCATTTATTGATTGGACAAATCAGGACATTCTTGTTCAATTAAGGATGATACATTTAGTCTATTCTAGTATTCAGATCAAATATGTTCACATCATTGGCTTTCAGTGATACTCAGTATTTGGTGGATATTGTTGTATCCTTAATAACACTCTGCATTTAGTTTTCATGGCATCAATCAAAGTCAACTAATGATGGTTCTTATATCGTTTGGCATTAGCATTTATGGAAGATTTCTCGAAAGAGAATATAAAGGCTTGTGTCAGATGGAACATTTGGTCCCCTTGATATGTCAGATGATCTTGTCTGAGTAGGTTGAATTAAGGGATAACAAACCAATACAAGGAGATTAGGTATGTGATTGCTCTAAGTACGTCTTAGAATTGATGCGTATGGTCACTTGCTGTTTATTCCCTACGGTATGTTGGAATGTTCAGCAACAAAGTATCACATTAATAGACGATTATTTGTTTCTAACTCCTTGTATCAAATGGTAGTCACTATGGAAATTAAAGATAGCAGCTTTCATACTAAATATATACCCACTACAACAGTAACCAAAACCCCGTATGAAATATGGACTGGGGTAACCCAGTATTCGGTGTAATCATATTGGAGGTTGTCCAATTAAGGTTAGACCTTGTAAGCCAAAGGAAAGAAAATTGGACTTTGGTTAATTGTTATGTTATGTGGTGTTTTAAGAGATCCAGGGGTTTTAAGTTCTATGGTCGTACTTCTAGTTTTTTGTTTTTATTAGACAGGATCTGCAAGGTTCCTTGAGGATATTGAGTTTGGGGGGAAGATAAGGTATGAAATATTGTCTTTAAGGAAGAGCCTACCATGACTCTCCCTACAGGGGCAGTTGGTAACAATTTGTATTTCCCAAATGGGATGTATACTATTGCCAGATACGGTTTATGACAATATTCTTGAACTTCCAATTAGACAACCTCAACATCCTCAATAACCTATATGGGAGCAACATGAGCATATGAGATACCATATAAGAAATCAGTGGCACCGCCATCAAGACACTCCATTAGAGAGATTGGGTCAACAATTCAGAATGATTATATTGTTTACCTCCTTGAGCATAAGGATCCTGACATTACGGAGGACAATCCGGTTACCGTTCCCCAAGCCATGGAAAGATCCAACTCTCATAAGTGGATTAAGGTTATGCAAAATGAGAGGAAGTCCATGAAGGACAATGACATTTGGAATATTTTACCATTTCCAGAAAGATCGAAACCCATTGGTTGTAAATGGACATTTAAGACCAAGAGGGATTCAGTTGGTAATGTGGAAAGATATAAGGTATGTCTTGTCATTAAAGGCTTTACTCAAAAAGAGCATATATTATAAAATGCTTTCTCTATGGTTTCTTTCGAAATAATTATGGCTCTACTTGCTCATATGGATTATGAGCTACATTAGATGGATGTAAAGGCAATGGTCATCAGTGGTGACATTGATGAAACATTGATTTAGTGCTGCCAGAAAACTTTGCATTTGGTGACGCAAAGAATATGGTTTGCAAATTAAAGAAATCCATCTATGGACTCAAACGGTTTCCCGTCAATGGTATAATAGATTTCATCAAATTATTGTCTCATTTGGTTCTGGGTCAAATTATGTTGATGAATGTATCTACCATAAGTTTAGTGGGGGTAGGTTCATACTCTTGGTTTGACATGTCGATGATTATCGGTAACGATATAGTTTTTGGGCGTGAAACTAAATCATTTATCTCGTTCGGTTTTGAGTTGAAAGATTTAGAAGACGCTATTTTTAGTTTTTCGGGATCCAGGTATATCAGGGTTATTCTTGAGGTATTATTGAATCATTACAAACAGACTATATCGATAAAGTTTTCTTATGAGATTCGACATGATGTATTGTAAACAACATGGTACCCCTGTGTCTAAGGGAGACAAGGATAGTCTCAAACTGTGCCTTTTCTAATGATATAAAGTAGGAGGAAATGCAGAAGATTCCCTTTGATTCGGTTGTTGGGAATCTATGTGTGCTTAGGTTTGTGCGTGTATGGTTATTGCGTACATTTCAGTCAGGTTGAGCAGATTCTTAAAGATTCTGGAAAGGGTCATTTGGTTGCAGCCTATAAGGTTATAAAGTACTTATAGAAAACAAAATATAGGATGCTCACATATCTGGAGTCAAAAAAGCTAGAGATCGTTTGGTATACTGACTCAGATTTTGATGGATGTAAAGATACATTTAAATCCACATAAGGTTGTGTCTTCATTTTGTCAAAAGAAGTTGTTTTTCTGAAAAGTGCTAAGCAAGACCTTATGACTTATTTGACTTTTGGAGACAAAATTCGGGCTTTTGAAGCCACTAGTTATATGATATATGTGTGGAAATATTATTTCAGGCTGCGAAGTTTTATTTGGTTATATAAGGACCATTAAGGATTCTTGTGATAATAATTTGCGCAGTTGTTTTATCCCAACAAAGAACGAGGAGTTCATCGATGTCCGAGAACATTGATATATGATTCTAGTTGTTAAGCACGAGTTCAAAGTGGAAGGGTGTCTATTGAACATATCATGACAAACTCCATTATTGTGGATCCACTCACTATGGGATAGCCACCCAAGATGTTCTTGAGCATATTGCTCATATGGGTGTTATGTCAGTTAAGGATACTCAGGTTTAGTAGGAGTTTGTAATTGATAACGTTTGTTTCGATATAGACACAATTTTCAGTTGTTTCGGTTAAGGTTAAAGTTACAGTTACGGTTATTTCTGCAGAAATTAAAGTTATGTTATTTCACACTTTGATCTCGATATACGGTTTTGATCTCATTAAGTTTAAGGTGGACCAGTTGGAAATATACATGTTAAGATCACATGTCATGTTATTTTCCATGCTACGCATCCACATCATGATCCATGTCATTCTTTTTTATTAGCATATGTGATCATTGATGGGTCCCGCCACGACAGAGATGTGACGAAGGCGCTTTGGTCCTATGTTGATGGGATTGATGGGACGGGATTGTTATTGATACATCTTTTGTGACGACAGCAAAGTTGAGCGCTCATTCGGTTATCTTGTGATAAATAATTATAAGGTTACACATATAGCCCAAGTGGGAGATTGTTGGATCATTAATCCAACGTTGGGCTTATATGTGAAATAATTATTTATTATGGACTGTCAGTAAAGATTGGCCCGATGTAAAAGTGATCTAATTCGGTTCACGGTTATTGGGCTGTGATGTATCATTAGGGTGTGGGCCTTTTATGTGTAGAGACTAAGAGGTAATTTCCGTTTCGTTGATGGGTAGAAACAGAAATACCTAAAATATAATTAACTATATAAAGGGGTCATGGTCCCTAGGTCACACACGATTCTCAACTCTTCTGTCTCCCATTATCAGAGAGATTACAGAGGACTTCAAAGGGTTCCCTGAATAGCTTCAGAAAGTGTGTAGATCTAGAAGACCGGATCCTACGGCAGATCGGCAGCACTACGGATTCAGGTACGCTTCCGCTTTATCTTTCTATAGATTCTTGATAGTTTAGCATAAACGATCCTGGATCAAAGTGATTCATCACATACGGTTTGATCCAACATATATACCCTCAATGATTGCACATACTCCCCTACGCCCGCAACATCACAAGAGATAAGACCATGCACCGATGTTTACCATCTTTCCCTCGAAGATCTATGCACGACGTGCCTTGCAAATATACTAGAGAGTTGTGATAAGAGTAACCAGCTTAGTTTCCTGACACGCATTGTAGAAAATCTAGGCTCAAACCCATATAAAAAGAGGGGCCTCATCCCTAAAACCTAGGTTGTGAGGTGAGGGAAATTCATTTCTTAATATGTGGGTGACACAATCACAAGTTCCCAATATGGACACTTTAACACGCCCCCTCAAGTGTGGGCCTATAAAGGGGCACTCTTAAGGCCAACAAAGAGGCACAACACTTGCACAATAAAAAGTAGCTCCGATACCATGTAGAAAATCTAGGCCCAAACCCATACCGAGGAGGGGCCTCATCCCTAAAACCTAGGTTGTGAGCTGAGGGAAATCCGTCTCTTAATATGGTAGGTGACACAATCACAAGTTCCTAATATGGGACACTTTAACACACATCTATAAGAAAATACAGCAGACCACAAAAATCTAAACATGATTGAAGCGTTTCATCCATAACCACACACCGCAACCGGGACCAAACTTCTCATGGCACAATTCAGAAGAAGAGACAGTGTTGAAGGTCCTCCGCCGGGTTGACACACAGCTGACACGAGCCATCTCATATTCCATGTCGGAACAACTGCACTCCCACCAAATAACAATTATAGAGGCCACACCAAAGGGAGTGCCGAATCCGCGCCTAATAGGTAAGTTTCAGACTATCCGCCAAAGAAAATCAGGCAGAGATGAGGAAGAAGGCCGCTCCAATGATAACTCATCATGGTGCAATTGGGTGGCTAAGCGGTAGCATTGACTGAATACTGACCCCTCCTATAAAATTGCCAAATTATGTCATCCATGTGATTTTTCGCATGAAAGGGAATGCTCAGAATGGCTTGGGCCTGGAGGAAAAAAAGGATTACGTACCAAGGCATGATTCCAAGTATGTGTATTTGTATAATAAGAGATGCTACCAACGAATCATGAGGCAATGAAGCAGAACTCACCCAGAAGGACGAAGGTAAAGAAAGCCAAGCGTCCGAATATATTCTAATCAATGAACAGTCCCCAACACGCAAACACAACCCCGAAATAATAGGTCTCGGCCCTTCAAGAGATTCCCCCAAAGAAAGGAAGGCCTAGCCCCGGTGCCAACATCCAATAGATTACCACCCCAGAAATACTTGGTGTGTAAGACCCGACTGACTAGTGAAGTCGGTAACTTGACGACTCTCCAAACTTGATTGGCCAGAAGAGCCAAGTTAAAGTAATTGAGGTCCCAGAACCCAAGTCCCCCATGATCGTTAGGCATCGTGCAAGGGACCCACCGCTTCCAATGGATCTTTCGCCTCTCTTAGGTGCTACCCTAGAAAACTCTCGTATTAGCCTTTCAATCAGGTCAAAAATAGAAGCTGGGATCCGGAAACTTTGCATCACATACGTGGGAATAGCCTGTACGACACTCTTAATGAGGATCTCATTGCCAGCCAGCGATAAGAACTTTTCATTCCAACCACTTAACATTTTGTTGACTCTATCCACCAGATAATCAAAGGTCTGCTTCCTCCGCCTACCTATCATAAAGGACATACCAAGATATTTCCCAGTCTTGACTCCCAAAGGAATGTTAAGGATGCACAACACATCCTTCATAATTGCCTCCAAAATATTTTTCTAAATAACATGCTGGATTTATTCATATTGATCATCTGACCAGAAAGTGACACATATTGGGTCAAGATATCCCACACCTCCATTGCCCCTTCCTCGGTGGCCTTAAATAAGAGAAGGCTATCATCTGCAAAGAAAAGACAAGACACATACACCTCGTGATTACGGCCATTCACTCACCTTTCCCTCTTGCACTGCCTGGTTTATCAGCGTTGTAAGCCCTTCCGCACAAATAATAAAAGGAAATGGCGATCACAGATTGTTCAAAAAAGCCCAAACCAAGAGGAGGAGCATAATCCTCAAAACCTAGGTTGTAGGGTAAGGGAAGTCTATCTCTTAATAAGTGCCCAATATGGTACACTTTTAACACGCTCCATCAAGTGTCGGGCCTATAAATAGCCTGAGCCACATGGCACGCCCCCCCTCATGTGTGGCAGTTTTATACTTTTTATATAATTAACATTTTATATGTTTTAACACACTATAAAGAGCTTGAGCCACATGGCACTCCCCCTCAAGTGAGACATTTTTATATTTTTTTTTATATAATTTACATTTTATATATTTTAACAGGTCCGTTAAGTGTGACCTTTTTGTGTATATATTTTTTGAGAGGCCAGCACTTGATTTTTTTAATTTAATTTTTGTTTTTTTTGGTTTGGGTAAATTGTGTTTGCGATGGGTTTGAACTTGTGACATTCCGTTCTGATACCATATTAAATTACTATCTCTACTAAAAGTTTAAGCTGATGGGAAGATAGATAATTAACATTTCTATATAATTAGAATTATTATGTAATTATAATTAGGAGATAATAATTCAACACAGATCCCCCTAGACGATACCCCATGCTGGGCAAGAAGTGCCTCGTGGGCTTTCCCATCGATTTGGACCCAAAAAGATATTGAGCGAATCATCTTCATAATCAAAGTAACAAATCTGTCAAGGAAGTGCATAGCACGCATAACAGCAGCAAGATAATTCCATTCAACAATGTCAAAGGCCGTTGTCATATCTAATTTGATGGCAGTGTGCCGATGACAACCCTCAAACCCTGCATTCATCGAATGAAACTCTTCAAACTAAAGGCCGTAATTGTGATATCCGGGTTTTCGATAAAGGGCATTCTTGTCTTTTAATAAAAATCGGAATATTATATTTTTATTTTTGGAATTTAAGAAAAAGAAAATAAGAGGAATTAATGGATTTAAAAGAAAAAAAAAAGGGAATTAATGGATTTGGAATTTATAGGGATTAATGGGAGTTAATCCCCATTATTCCAAATAAGTATCGGTTTTAGAAAAAGGGGACGGTTCATCGGTGAAGCATTGCAGCTTTGGGGAAGAAAAAGGGCTGGGAGAAGATTCGAAATTGAAGCTAATCCGTCGCTTTTCTGTACAGACTCCTCAAGGGAAAAACATTCTACGGAACGCAAGGATCGTTTGGATACCAATTTCGCCCTGTGAAGGTTAGTCGTTTTGGAGTTATGGTTTACGTGTTTCGGATGATTTTGAAAGCTAAATTCGTTTTGCCTTGTAATCCGTCGAATTTCGACCCTTGATATCTCCCTCGTTTCTATTCCGTTTTCAGATCGTAGCATACCGTTGGAATCCTCGTGACGAGAGCTTTGCATCGGTACTAGGCACAACAGCTAGTTCTGAGTTTTTAGGCAGAAAAGGTAAGGAGAAACCCTTACGTTTGATTTTGAAATATGTGGTATTTGTGTTGATTTCTTGTTGTTTTGGGGATTTAAATTGCGTTAAATTGATGTCTATGAGATGGTTGAAGTTTTGGTATGGATGGTAGATTATTTCGACACGATTAGGTTGAGAAAGATTGGGTTTTTAATTGAAAACCGAATGAAAGCGATGAAGGATCGCGTTCAGCTTTTTTCCGAAATTTCCGAGTCGGACGAAGCGTCCGGTTTTACGGACGGGCGTCCATCCTTGACGAAAGCGTCTGGATACCACGGACGGGCGCGCCCCGAGGTGCAAATTTTGATCTGAGATTGAAAGGGAATGTCTCGAACGGGCGCCCACTATTTTGGACGAAAGCGTCAGAGCCTTCAGGCGGCTGGTGGTCCTTCGACGGGCGTCCACTGGAGCCGGTCTTCCGGCTTGTTTAAATTGGCTTTTCGACTATCGTTTAGGTTGTTTAATCAACCTTAAACCCTTGTAAAATATTATTATTTTATTATAACACCTTTAAACCTTACTTAGGCTAGAATTGGTCTTTTGATCATGATGAGTGGTGTCGGTAAGGAGTGTTATCTAAATGAACTAGGAGGGCTAGTTAATCACCTAATACTACACAACTTGCTAGATAAAAGATTAAACACCATGTGGTCTTGGGTAGATCCTGAAGATCTATAGCGTGATGTGTGAACAGGCAATCAAAGTGAGAGGTCCTATCGGCTGCCAGGCCTATAGGCATCGCCGATATGTTCATACTATCGAACCGGTTATTGTATCCTGAAGATTTCAATACGTTCCGTGGTTATTGTATCTGAAGATTTCAATGTGTCACGTTCCACCTTGATAGCATGTTGTAACAAAGATAAGCTAGGTAGATCTGAGTTTAGGCATATTGGGAGATGTAACATTTATGCGTAGAATCGAGTCTGCTCGCTTTTAGTTGAAATTTTAATAATAAGTCTTGTATATTCTAAGCTTAAACGCACTTCTCTTCTTTCTTGAGTATTATATACTTACCCCTTGTGCATTTTTGTTATATGTGCTTGGGGGTGAGAAGGCGAACAGGATTTCGAGTATTACGAGGAGTATGTTCCCGAGGAGGATCTCTAAGCTTGATATTTCATTCTTTTTATTTATGCACTTTCATTTACATTTGAGATGTTGCACTATTTTATATACTTTGTTCATAGTACTTTGGGATGACGTGTGTTCATCTTTATTTCTTATTTCATAGTATTTCGTTTGGACTTTCGAGGGGCTTCAGTTGTATTGTTTTGATACACTTTCGACTTTTAGTACCTTTTCGTATTCTAGTATCTTTATGGATATTTATTACCCGAGCATTAAATTCAAGCGCACTTTGATTGTATTGATTGTAGGCTTACATATATAAATGAATTAAATTTTATTTATATATATGTGCGAACGTCGTATTTCGGATAAGGGCTCGGTATCCGGGAACGGGCGTTCTGATTGGTATCGAGATACGTGTTCCTTAGGCTTCTATTCTTTGAGTTTAACTCAATCTTATCTTTAGATCTTTAGTAACACACTGGTTCTCTTGATAGGTATGAGAAGAGTAGGCAATCTAGTAGTCATGGCCTTATTTGATACAGGAGCTTCAATCACCTTTGTGTCCTCTAGGATTGCTAAGAAACTAAATTTACCTATGGAGCCTTTGAGAGATACTATGGAGATTGTTACACCCCTAGGCAAGGTAAATAAGGTGGTTAAGATGATACCACAAGTGGATGTTCAGGTTGGACCTTATCAGTGTAAGAGTGACTTCACGGTTATGGATTTCTCAGACTTTGATGTGAATCTTGGGATAGACTGGCTATCCAAGAATTATGTTCACTTGGATTGTAGGGCCAAGAGAGTTATTTTGAGTCCGGGAAATCGAGATAAGACTTATCGAGGAACGCTTTCTGAGCCAGGCAAGAAGAGACATCCTATCATTTAAGTGATCAAGGCCATCGAGGGCATGTCGAAAGGATGTGAGGGCTACTTGTTGTACGCAGTGGATGTGGAACAAGTGAAACCTAAGTTGGAAGATACTAGAGTAGTCGAGAGATTATCCCGAGGTATTTCCGGATGAGTTGCCAGGAACATGCAGGCACAGTGGTCATTGAGTTTGAGATCTGATTAGTAGTGGGCGGCACTAGATTGCCAAGGCACCATCTGAGGATGGCACCGGCTGAATTGAAGGAGTTCAAGGCTCAACTCAAGGAGATGTTGGAAAGGAACATCATTCAGCCCAGTACTTCACCTTGGGGAGCACCAGTTTTGTTCGTGAAGAAGAAAGATGGCAGCATGCGGATGTGCATTGATTACAGGGCTCTGAACAATCTGACTATCAAGAATAAGTATCCACTACCGAGGATAGATGATCTGTTCAATCAGTTGCAGGGTCGGAAAGTGTTTTCAAAGATTGATTTGCGGTCAGGCTACCATCGTTAAAGGTTAAAGTGGCGAGATATTCAAGAAAAGATTCAAGATTACTAGATATGGACATTATGAGTTCCTTGTTATGCCTTTTGGACTCACTAATGCTCCATGCATTTATGGATTTGATGCGTGGTCTTCATGCCTTACCTAGATAAGTTTGTGATTGTCTTCATTGATGATATTTTGGTATACTCACAAGGGACGAGGCGGAGCATGAGGAACATCTGCGGATTGTTTTGGAAACGTTGAAGAAGGAGTGATTGTATGCAAAGTTTTCCAAGTGTGACCTTTGGTTGGATCAAGTGAGCTTCTTGGGTCATGTCATTTCAGGTGATGGCATTCAGGTTGATCCGGCCAAGATTGAGGCAGTTAAGAGTTGGCCTACACCGACTACTGGCCAGAGGTCGAGCTTTACGGGTTTGGCCGTTACTCTGAAAGTTTGTGAAGAATTTTGCAAGGATAGCTACTCCACTCACCAGACTTACACAGAAGAACACCAAGTTTGATTGGACACCCGAGTGTGAGTTAGCATTTGAGTTGTTAAAGGACAGGTTGACTCAAAGACTTGGTATTGGCAGCGTACCGAGGTGTTCGATGATTATGATGTCACACCGACGCTTGAGGCGGTGGTCTAGGTTGTGTGTTGATGCGAGGAGGAAAGGTCATTGCCTATGCATCCAGGCAATTGAAAGTACATGAGAAGAACTATCCTACACATGACTTAGAGTTGGCGGCAGATGGTTTTCGCATTGAAGATTTGGAGGCACTATCTGTATGGGGTCAAGGCTAGAATCTTCACCGACCACAAGAGTTTAAGGTATTTCTTCACTCAGGAGAATTTGAATATGAGGCAACGGAGATGGCTAGAGTTCGTGAAGGATTATGACCTAGACATTCAGTACCACCCGGGAAAGGCAAATGTAGTGCTTGAGATGCCTTGAGCAGAAACCGATGGTTTTGGAGCCCAGTGTTGAGGCTATCACGGCGAGGGGTTGATGACTTGCGATTTAGCAGATTTGATCAGATTGAGGACCGTCGATGCAAAGCACCGTTGTTGGCTAGATCGAGTGCGATGGATGAGATCGAGCAAAGCAAGACGAAGATGCAGTTTTGGCGGATTTGAAGAGAGGTTGCAAGAGAGAAGCCTACAGTTGGCTATGTGTTGGATCAGAGTGGAAATCTGTGGTATCAGGATCGTCTCTGTGTGCCTAATGTTGGAGATTTGAGACGGAGAGTTATGGAAGAGGCACACAAGATCGCTTTTGCGGTGCATCCGGTTCTACCAAGATGTCTGAGGATTTGAAAGAAAGATTTTGGTGGCCCTCAATGAAGCTAGAGATTGCTAAGTTTGTTTCTGAGTGTGACGTCTGTCAGAGAGTGAAGGCTGAACATAGGAAGCCAGGCGGAATGCTTAAGTCATTGGATATCCCAGAATGGAAATGGGAAAAGATTACTATGGACTTTATTTCAGGTTTGCCTAAGACGAAGGGTGGACATGATTCTATTTGGGTGATCGTTGATAGATTAACCAAGTCGGCTCATTTCTTGCCTTTCAAGATGAATATGCCCTTGGCAAAGATGACGGAACTATATATGGACAATATAGTGAAGCTTCATGGAGTCCCAGTCTCCATTGTTTCAGATCGGGATTCGAGGTTCGTTAGCCGGTTTTGGCAGAGTTTACAGGAGGCTTTTGGTACCCGGTTGGATTTGAGCACCGCATTCCATCCTCAGACAGATGGTCAGTCTGAGAGGACTATCCAGACACTTGAGGATATGCTTAGAGCATGTGTCTTGGAGGTAGGCGGATCTTGGGTAGATTACCTACCAGTTGCGGAGTTTGCTTACAACAACAGTCATCACGCGAGCATAGGCATGCCACCGTTTGAAGCTTTGTATGGTAGAAGATGCAGGACGCCTTTGTTTTGGGACGATGTTGGGGAGAAAGCGACATCGGGCGAGTTGGTTGAGCAAACCAAAGAGAGGGTTCGATTAGTGAAGAAGAATCTGCGAGATAGCTCAAAGCACAGCGAAAGTTGGGCGGATGTCGACGGAGACCGCTTGAGATTGAGGTTGGTGATCGTGTTTACTTGAAAGCATCACCAATGAGAGGAGTAAAGCGTTTTGGTCAGAAAGGAAAGTTGAGCCCGAGGTATGTTGGACCTTTTATGATCCTGGAGGGGATTGGACCGTTAGCCTATAGACTTCAGTTGCCAGAGTCAATGTCCAGGGTTCACAACGTCTTCCATGTTTCGATGTTGAAGAAGTGTTTGACGAAGACAGAGGTTGAGTCTACAGTGGATCCCGAAATACTTCAGGACAACCTCGCTTATGACGAAAAGCCGATTAAGATTCTGAACAGGAAGGAAAAGATGATTAAGAGGAAGATGGTTCAGTTGGTTCTTGTTCAGTGGAGCAACCATACACTGAAGAAGCAACTTGGGAAGTTGAAGGTGATATGGTCAACGAATTTCCGGAGTTTTTGGATTTACAGTGCGTTCAAGTTTCGAGGACGAAACTCCTCGTAAGGGGAGGAATGTGATATCCCGGTTTTCGATAAAGGGCATTCTTGTCTTTTAATAAAAATCGGAATATTATATTTTTATTTTTGGAATTTAAGAAAAAGAAAATAAGAGGAATTAATGGATTTAAAAGAAGAAAAAAAAGGGAATTAATGGATTTGGAATTTATAGGGATTAATGGGAGTTAATCCCCATTATTCCAAATAAGTATCGGTTTTAGAAAAAGGGGGACGGTTCATCAGTGAAGCATTGCAGCTTTGGGGAAGAAAAAGGGCTGGGAGAAGATTCGAAATTGAAGCTAATCCGTCGCTTTTCTGTACAGACTCCTCAAGGGAAAAACATTCTACGGAACGCAAGGATCGTTTGGATACCAATTTCGCCCTGTGAAGGTTAGTCGTTTTGGAGTTATGGTTTACGTGTTTTGGACGATTTTGAAAGCTAAATTCGTTTTGCCTTGTAATCCGTCGAATTTCGACCCTTGATATCTCCCTCGTTTCTATTCCGTTTCAGATCGTAGCATACCGTTGGAATCCTCGTGACGAGAGCTTTGCATCGGTACTAGGCACTGTGACTAGTTCTGAGTTTTTAGGCAGAAAAGGTAAGGAGAAACCCTTACGTTTGATTTTGAAATATGTGGTATTTGTGTTGATTTCTTGTTGTTTTGGGGATTTAAATTTGCGTTAAATTGATGTCTATGAGATGGTTGAAGTTTTGGTATGGATGGTAGATTATTTCGACACGATTAGGTTGAGAAAGATTGGGTTTTTAATTGAAAACCGAATGAAAACGATGAAGGATCGCGTTTCAGTTTTTCTGGAAATTCCCAGGTCGGACGAGCGTCCGGTTTTCTGGACGGGCGTCCATCCTTGGACGAGCGTCTGGATACCACGGACGGGCGTCTGAGGTGCAAATTTTGATACAGGATTGAAAGGGAATGTCTGAACGGGCGTCCACTATTTTGGACGAGCGTCCAGAGCCTTCAGACGGGCGTCTGGTCCTTCAGACGGGCGTCCACCTGGAGCTGGTCTTCCAGCTTGTTTAAATTGGCTTTCGACTATCGTTTAGGGTTGTTTAATCAACCTTAAACCCTTGTAAACGTATTATTATTTTATTATAACACCTTTAAACCTTACTTAGGCTAGAATTGGTCTTTTGATCATGATGAGTGGTGTCGGTAAGGGAGTGTTATCTAAATGAACTAGGAGGGCTAGTTAATCACCTAATACTACACAACTTGCTAGATAAAAGATTAAACACCATGTGGTCTTGGGTAGATCTGAAGATCTATAGCGTGATGTGTGAACAGACGATCAAAGTAGAGGTCCTATCGGCTGCGCAGCCTATAGGCATCGCCAGATGTTCATACTATCGAACCGGTTATTGTATCACGAAGATTTCAATACGTTCCGTGGTTATTGTATCCTGAAGATTTCAATGTGTCACGTTCCACCTTGATAGCATGTTGTAACAAAGATAAGCTAGGTAGATACAGTTTAGGCATATTGGGAGATGTAACATTTATGCGTAGAATCGAGTCTGTCTGCTTTTTAGTTGAAATTTTAATAATAAGTCTTGTATATTCTAAGCTTAAACGTACTTCTCTTCTTTACTGAGTATTATATACTTACCCCTTGTGCATTTTTGTTATATGTGCTTGGGGGTGAGAAGGCGAACAGGATTTCGAGTATTACGAGGAGTATGTTCCCGAGGAGGATCTCTAAGCTTGATATTTCATTCTTTTTATTTATGCACTTTCATTTACATTTGAGATGTTGCACTATTTTATATACTTTGTTCATAAATCTTTGGGATGGCGTGTGTTTCATCTTTATTTCTTATTTCATAGTATTTCGTTTGGACTTTCGAGGGCTTTGGTTGTATTGTTTTGATACACTTTCGACTTTTAGTACCTTTTCGTATTCTAGTATCTTTATGGATATTTATTACCCGAAGCATTAAATTCATGTGACTTTGATCAGTATTGATTGAGAGCTACATATATAAATGAATTAAATTTTATTTATATATGTGCTTAACGTCGATTCAGGATAAGCGCCAGATATCAGGGAAGCAGGCGTTACAGTAATAACATTATCAGTAATGAGACATCCAAAAATAATAACACTATATATGATTCCCCGAAATAGCCAAACTAATTACCGGCTTTAGACGATTGACCAAGACTCTGGAGATCAACTTGTATTTAAGAAGATCATATGGGATTTCAATTTAATTTGAAGTGGAATAAAATATTAGAAGTCAGACTGTCAATGTTGAGGTGAGTGGTGAAATATTTTTAAAATGCGATTAAACTATAATTTATTAGTGGATGCATTGAACCTTCCATTCTGATTATCGCTTTCGTACGTACTTCTTTGAGATCTTATTCGATACGATCTATTAAACAAAGAGGGGATAACATAATTTTTAGCTCCATTCTTTTTACGAGAATGATACGACTATATATATATATATATATATATATATATATATAGTGAATGGAGATCAAATATCCTAAGCCTATCAATTTTTTTTTTCTTTATCAAGTTAACACTTAACACGAATAACATACAAAAGTAATATTCATTTCATTACAAACCTTTGACAACTTCTTTTTTGACCCGAAAATGAAATCGAAAGCACTTTTTCTTTTACAGCCTAATGGTAGGAAAAGGTCTTTGCATGGACAGTTGTCTGGTTCATTATAAATATTGCGTTGTTTGTTGAGATTCAAAAGAAATGAAGAAAACAAGAAAACTCTTCATTAAAATGGAAAGCCAAAATTATCGAGTCACATACTCACATAGAATTCATTGATCATCATTACAATTGATTGTCTATAAACTAGCTTCTTAACTTAATTGAACACATTTAACATAACAAAATTAACCAACATAACAAAATTAACCAACTAATATATAATCGCTTATTGACACAAGGTGACAAGGTGTTTGATGGATCTCAATTAAATTAGAATATTCAGCTCTTGTATATATTTGAATCTAATCAAACCTTTCCTTATTTGGAATGCTTCAGTCATGTTAATAGAGTCTCATAGGAACACATTTTAGCCCGTGATGGCTCTTCTTGTTACGGAACACCTTCCTTAATCCGAGTCACAATGTCACGCCCTGGGCCGTGTGTCCAGAAGTAGCTTAAATAGTCATAAATGTCCGGTCAATCTTGAGACCGCCGTCCTCGCCAAGATCGTTTCCCAGATCGTCCCTACCAAGAAGTAACTAGAGGCCATCCTTACATCTGTTCTCTTGTACGCGGTGCGGTAGGCGCATAGTTCCTGTCTAATAGTCGACTCTGAATACCATTCTCAGAATTCCCCAGTAACCAGGCCTGGTAGCGCTAAATGAGTCATAAATGTCCGGCCAACTGCTTAGACCGCCGTCCTCGCTTGGTCTAAAAGGGCTAACCCGAGTTGACAAGACCTTTATGTCTCACACTCATATGAGTGTGAGCATTCAACTATTTTTCCTATGTGGGACTTTACACACAAAAAGCTTCGAGAGTTATTCAATCCTTGTCCAGGTGTAGCCAGGGGCGCCCCTAGGGAGGGCCAAGGGGGCCATGGCCCCGAGCCCCTCAAAATCTATGAATTTAAGGGCTCCGCGAAATTTTAACTCAATAGT
This sequence comes from Gentiana macrophylla, assembly GCA_026214975.1. NCBI lineage: Eukaryota > Viridiplantae > Streptophyta > Magnoliopsida > Gentianales > Gentianaceae > Gentiana > Gentiana macrophylla. Next base: position 18,982,723 of record CM047810.1, read on the forward strand.
ATAAGGTAATGCTCTAATGGTAAGCAGTCAAGTATAACTTGATAAGCAACCAGGGTTTGATTCTTGCCAGAGGCAAAAACAATATTTTTTTTTTTGGTTAACCCTTTTTTAGAAAGGCCTAAAATAATATTTGCCCTCGAGCCTAAATTTGGACAGGGACGCTACTGGGTGTAGCCTTTAAATATTTAAGAAGTTTGTGAGCAGTTGCTAGATGGTTCTTAGTAGGATGATCAAGGAATTTACTTAGTTGATGGACATAGTAGGTGATGTACGGCCTTGTACTATACCCAATTACAAAAACTTGCCAACAAGACTCCTGTAATAAGTGTTATGGTCTAATAGAATCAGTTGCAGAAAATTTGATGAGGTCTAAGCAGTATTTTCCTCGGTTCATCACATGACCTTGCTTAGACTTAGCTATTTCAAAACCAAGGAAATACTTGAGTTCACTAAGGTCCTTGATGGTGAATGCTTGATATAATAGTGGCTTGAGTTCTTGGATGGCCAATAAATTAGGGATACCAACCGCTATATCATCAACATAAACCAGTAGGGAAGTAAAGAGATAACCACATTATATATATCACCAACACAACTTATAATATATATGTTACTCATTTATATTGATGACATTATAGTTGCAGGCAATAATCCATCATTTACTCGGTCCTTTATAATACGACTTAGTCAGAATTTGCCATCGAAGACATGGGATCACTTAACTACTTCATGGGAGTCAAAGTCAAGCGCACGCTTGATGGTCTCATCTTAAATCAACAACCAAAAGAACTTGAACTGTTTGATCCTTTCATCCACAAAAGTATAGTTGGGGCTCTACAATACTTAACTTCACTAGGCAGATATTGCTCGTGTTTGCCAACATTTTTCTAAAACCCACTCAAGGAGACTTCAAGGAAGTAAAACACATTATAATATACTTAAAATGACCGAAGGATCGTGGATTTTACTACCAAGCTCAAAGTCCATATACTTCATATGCGTTTTGAAATGCGGATTGGACAGATTGTCCTATCACTAGAAGGAGCACTAGTGGCTTTTGTGTGTTCTCTGGTGCCAAGTGTATAGCATGGAGTTCCAAAAAGCAACCTACAGTAGCTAGATCCGGTTCAGAAGCATAATTAAGGTCAATGGCTTCAGCAACAACTGGGCTTGTGTGGATCATATATTCATCTTCTTCGAGATGTGGGGGTTACTTTAGCATGTCCACCTACACAACTTTTCGATAATCTAAGTGCCTTTTATATGACTATTGTTGAACTATTATCTCTACAAAAAACATAAGTTGTTGGAGAGTTAGATAATTAATATTTTATATATATTCAAGATGTCCCATCAAGTGGACCTGTTATATTTTTTTAAGAGGCTCAACACTTGTTTTTTTGTTTGTAATATATTCAACATGTCCCATCAAGTGGGCCTATTATATTTTTTAGAGAGATTCAACAATTGGTTTTTTTTTTGTTTTGTTTGGGTGAGTGTATTTGGAGCGGGGTTTGAACATTGGACTTCTCGCTCTGATACCATATTGAACTACAATCTCCTAAAAACTTAAGTTGTCGGAGATGTAGATATTTAACATTTTATATACTATTCATTCTATCAATCCTATGTTTCATCCTCGTTCTAAACGCTTTGAGTCTAGCCCTAATCTATTGAGTCTCCTAAGTAACACATATTTAATTAACCACTATCATTCAGCAATGACTTAATATATTCAGTATAAATGATATAATTGATGTTTTCTAAGTAAAAAATATCTTATACAGAGAATTCTCAATGAAGAGCACAATTGACTAAACAAGAGAAGATCTTTGTAGGTTAGATCTTCCGGTTAAAAAAGTCAAGTATTCAGTTAGCTTTTAATAGATACTAGTAAAAAAAAGTCATTGCATAAAAACTAAAAAGTAAGTAAAATAAGTCAAGGTCTTTGAAGGGCCACAAAAGGGAAAATTCTTAGGTATTGACTCTATTAGACTCGATCGTCAGATGTGCGTTGTGTATATAAAATTAAAACTGTTTTATTTTATTGTTCACATGTCGTAAATTTAACGATCGGATATATGTAATAGAGCCTCCATACGACAGAATTACCCCATGAAAGATAAAATTAAAAGGTTATGATGAAGTCAAAGGACACAGAGAAAGAAAACAATTGTACAGGCCTTTGGCCCCTAGTGGTCTTTATTAAATTAATTTGGATGGTCCCCGTAAAGATTTATACTCATAGAAAACATGCAATATCTTTCAAGGAAAAAAATTACTACTTTATTTTTCCTTGACTTGGAGATTACAATATAATGGCTCTTGCCGTTCAATTTGGGTCAAGTGTGCCCCAGTTGAAATACCCTATTACCTCGTATATATCTAAATCTTCACGAAGGATATAAATCGATGATTATGTTTAATGCGCAAAATGTTTCGTCTACCCCTTTGATCTCGAATGACAAAATTCTTTTATCAACTAAACTATCTTTTTATCCGTATGTTTAAGAATATCATATTGAATTTCTATTTTGTTTTAATGTCGAAACGGTCAGAAAGTTATGTAATATTATTTAGAGCAATTAACGCAAAATATCCTTGTGTTTAGGCCAACTTTTAGGATTTCTTTCCGCATCTTTAAATTTAAAGACTTTTATCATCTATCTTGTGTTATATTTTGCAACAAACACCATTTTTCGAATTTTACGTTAAATGAAACGGAAATTACGTGTCTGACATTCACTCGCCGCGCGTCAACATTTCACGCCTGAACGAAAAAAAAAAAAAAAAAAAAAAAAAAAAAAAAAAAAAACTATTTTTAATTATTTCCCCAAAATCGTCGTTCATTCCCAACCCAGTTGTCGAATACCAAACCCATTGTCATTCCCGAATTCAATTTCTCTTCCCCATCTACAAAAACCTAGTTTTCTAATTCCCTTCCCTATCAACAGAAGCTTAATCAATCGTGGGTAATTTCTGTCAACACCGCCAAGTGTCTATTAGCACCGGCGAGAATTGTGCTCACGATGGCATTTCGAATAATGGGTGTCAAGCAAACATACCGTTTCATTGTTTCTCACAAACCCAGCGCCCTCAGAAGATTCTAGAACCATTGCTTCAAACACCCTTTGAAGGCCGATGAAGAAAACAACAGCTATTCACCAGAGAGAGACGCGGACAAAAATGTCGGAGGCAATTGTTGGTCAACAAATTAGGGTTTAATTGGAGAGGGGGATTTAATAAAAAAAAAATGCTTATAACAATTAAATAGAAAAAAAAAATTGAAAAAAAAAATTGAAAAAAGTAAAAATCTTGACAGCGCGTGAAATGTTGACAGCGAGTGAATGTCAAACGCATAATTTCCGTTTCATTTAACGTAAAATTCGAAAAAAGGTGATTGTTACAAAATATGACACAAGATTGATGGTAAAAATGCTAAATTTAATGATACATGACAAGTCTTAAATTTGACCCAAACATAGAGCATACAAAGAGCATGTACCTAGGTAGAAGTGAATACATACATGTTTCAACCTACGAACTCTTGCTTAGATATCATGTTGAATTAGACATCATTTCAAAAAATACAAAAATAATGTCATTTTTTAAGGGTAATGTTATTCTGAAAATTAGTATTTAAACACAACATCCTTTTATTGTATCTTGAATCTGAGATCAACGCACTTTGTCAAAATAAATTGTGTTTAAAATTATAAGTTCCTTACCTATGTTATGGCTTAATTAAACTTTTTGAATACGGTATCAGAGTGAATGAATTAACGTGTCAAATATCTATATCTCTTCTTCCAATTCATTTATATTTTCAAGTTATCGTATTTGCTATCATTGTTGTGTCGTTTATATGTCTTTATATCTCTTTTATATAGCGCTTATTTATTGTTAAGTGTTTACGTACGTTGATAAGTATATTCAAGTAAATTGTGTTTAAATACTGTCACGACCAGACCCAAATTCGGGATATAAAAAATTACAATACTTATGAGGTATCGAAAACGTATTTACATAGAATGGACATAACTTTTATAAATATGAATGGGATATACATATACTACCCTCATTTTGTAACGTAGGCCTTTTTTTTATTATTCATTTTATATTATAATATAAATCTTTTTTTTTAATTTGTCATGCTTTAATTAGTCTTTTGATTTCAATCTAATTGCACAATAAATTTGTTTGAAAATAAAAAGATGCTGAAATTCGGAACACCTGGTCTTCTTTTCAGTATGTAATACAGTATTTTGTTGCATCTGTTAACCCTCTCCTACAAAATTAAAGTTGTGATCCTTCAACTTGTTTTACCTTTTCAGTACGTGGTAGGGTTTTTATGTCTGCATGAATATACACTAAAGAATATGCCATTAAATAGAATATTTGGTTGTTTTTGTATTCCAATGTGTGAGACTTAATTACTGATGAAGGGCATTATGGTCCTATAATACTATTAAATAGTTTATTATTAATTTAATCGAATGCATGATGGTTTTTTTTTATGAAGGGTATATGCATAGTGTTAAGATATCTTATATTTCATGACGAAAAGGGTATATCATTGTGTGATATATTTCCGAACGAAGAGTGTTGTGTTGTGTTTTGAGAATAGAATCCTCTCAAGTACTTGAGGAAATATTCTCTCAAGTAGTAGTAATCTAACCACACATCCAAAATTTGAAAATCATCTAACCGTATATTTATTTTTCCAAAACTACGTCGTTTTGTGTTGTTTTGGGAGGGGTATTATTAAAATAAAATAAAAGTTACAACAATAATAACAATCTGGTGTTTCTGTCTGATTTTTGCAGGCCTGAAGAAATAAGATATTTCTTAATGGGCTTTCCACTTCTCCAAATGGGTCTAGCAACAGTTGGCTGGGCTTTGTTTCTTTATTTCTGGTCGTAAACCTTTTATTTAGGCGGTTTTTATTGGCACCACGGTTGTTTCTGGCATTCAAAAAATTACTTCGAGCACCACGATTCTTTTTGCGTAAAATAATATCAGTGATATTGATTTTAATTAATTTTTGATAATAACGTTATTGACACTAATGTTGGTTTTCGATAATAACGTCAATGATACTGACATTATTATAGCTAAAAAAGTGTCATGGGTGAAAAACGTCAGTCCATTGACGTAGTATCGAAAAGAAATGTCAAAGTATTTAAGATTTATCGCCAACATAAATTAATTTCATATGTCATTGAAAATTCATTTGCCTCTATCATGCTAGTCATGAAGTCTTTTATTATCCTACATACACATCTAGATGAAAAATTAAATTAAGGTTGAGTACATATCCCGGCCCTCTGAGTAGGCCTACAAGGCTATGGTTACACATTTATATTTTTTTATTTCAGACCACGTAAAGGTAAGTCCAACCAATGGTACCAAATCATGGGTATTAAAATCAAATTTTGATACCTTTAGACACTATTCACTTGGGTATCAAATATTTATCTTCAATGGGAGTGTTCAAATCATAGTGTTAATATTTCTTTTTGTTTTTATTAAATATTTTGATGATCTTAACAAATTTTATGCACGTGTGTTTTTTCGTATTCGTCAATTTTTTTTATGTAATTATAATTATTTTGAAAAGTTATATACAATGTCTAGCGTATATAAAATCCATATCATGATACGCGGAAATTAATATTAATTTACAGCAAGCTGTAGCTAATTTTTTTAAATTTAATGATAATTCTTAAAAAAATTATATACTTTACAAGTTCCGACCATCGGATCTGGGTTTCGGTGTCATTTGTCGAAAAAAAAATATACTAGAAACTTTTAACAGAAAAAATGAGAATTAGATTTAAAAGAAAAATAGACGTGAAGAAAAAAAATATGGATATATTGAATGTGATATGAGGTATTTATAGTATTTTGTAAAAATATATAACAGTTGCATTATATTTCCATTGCAAATATATATATGTTTTATCAATTTATTTATTTTTTAAATCAACCAATCATAAAAAAAACAAAGCAAGAGACAAAGAGGGGGCAAGCCCATGTGGACTTGACGGGAGCACTTTTTAGGCTAAAAAACATTCACATGCGCGCGTGTATGTGTTGGGAGGGTATTAGCTAAGGGTTCAAATATGATATCTCTCCTGGTACCACATCTAATTTTGATACTTATCAATTTTTTTATTGGAGATGCTAATACTTCCTGTAGTGGTGAAAATTTGATTTTGTCCCCTATGATTGGACTTGCCCTAAAGGAATATCTTAAAAATGATAGAAAGTAAGTATTGAAGTCAATTGTCCTTTTATGATGTTTATAGGAAAATTGTTTTCACACTTTTCAGACGCAGCGTCTGGTTGGATGTCTTGCATGAGAATGCGTAAAGTAAAACAAATTAGCTTTTATTTTTTACGCGTATAATCTGCACATCCAAATGGACACGATGCGTGTGAAAACTCTCCGAGATAATTTCCCATGTTTATAGTAGTATTTTAGTTACACAGATTTTATATTAGTTCTTTAAATGGAATTGATCAAAGACCCTGATTTCTTTTTTCCTGGTCTAGAGCCCCAAAATAAGACTGGAACGATATTCGTGGGCACTCACCGATTGGTGAACTACTATATGAATTATCTTTTTTTCTAATATAACATTACATGCAACTTACAAATATTTATTTCAAACGAGACATAATTAATCAACTATACAATGCTTGCAATAAACATGAACTAAATTACATGTCATGCTACATGAACTAATATGGTTATATATCATAATATAATATGTGTAGTTGAACTTGCTACATGCCACGTGTAACGGTTCGATATTATAGACCTTGCCTCAGTCAATAAGTTTAATGTCCTAATTTTTTGCTTACGTTTTCTTATTGAGTTACGTGTTAAACAACATGTTACATTGATAATTTTCTCAACATTATATACAACCGATTGTATTGATCATCCAACAAACTAACGGCCTCTAACTAACTTTGAAGTCTAGGTTGTAACGTCCCCAGACACTGGGTCTGGTAGTGTTAAATGATCGAGTCATAAATGGTACGGTCAATTGCTTAGACTGTCGTTTTCGTTTAGTCTAAAAATGCAAACCAGAGTTGACAAAACATTTATGTCTCACACTTATAAGGTGATAATGTCTTTTCCCACAACTAATATGGAATATCATCACATCGGTGTTTGATGAAGTTCTCGAATCGGAATTCATCCCTTTTATGCTCAGTTTTTGTGCCTTAACTTCAAGCTTAACTTCCTTGAACTTGCTAAGCTAATATGAGCAAACAGTGGTGCCGCTATTCTAAATGATACTACACAAATATGTGTGCTGCACATAACATTTTCGTATATATATTTCTTAAGGGACCCAAAAAAATTTAAGATCCAAATTCAATGCCCATATTTTCCTCCCCAAAAGGCGCCCTATCCTGAACGTAATTATTCAAAGGATTGCATTATTGGCTTTCAGCATTGATTTTTTTTTTCCACAAAAAGTAAAGGATTGACAGCAACAACACATGTCGTTGCGTCGACCTTACTCTAACTTCCCCATTGTTAGAGCACACGACGCAGACATCACAAATTTCCAAAATGCCAATTTTCTTTTTCTTCACTTCATGAATTTCCTAGATGGGGATTTTTTTTTATTTTATTTATTTTTTAATATTCCAATAATGCAATCACTACAAGAAAAAAGAGTTTTGGCAGCGTGAAAATTGGCTATTGGCGGCACACTGTGCATGCTGCAAAGTTCAAAGCCGCTAAAAGTATATGGTAATCCGCGGCCTGCTTTGTACGCTGCTAATGCTATTATTCGTAGCTTACGTTACACGTTGCTAATGCTTGTATTGGCAACTTATGTTGTGTGCTGCTAATACTATTTTTGGCAGCTTACTTTACGCGCTGCCAAAACGATAAATATATGAAAAGCGTCATGCATATGCACGCTGCAGATTTGCTACTCACAGCGTGTACATGCGCACTGCGGATACGGTTTCTTTTAAAAAAAATTACATTTACCCAATACTAGAACATTTGCTCACCTATATAAAACAAAATCCATTTGCATAATACAAAATGTACACAAAATATTTTCAATAATACACAACTCATTACAAAATCAATTGATTCAAGCCACAACAATAGAAATACAAAATCCAACACGTTGGAAGAAAAACTTGGACAATACATTAAAACACAAATTCCCTTTCGCATGTCAACTTCCTACTAAATCCAACACATTTAATCAAGAACTATGACATAAAAAACGAATACTTAAATAGTACCCCACACAGATTTCACACCGTACAAGTGAGGTTATTTATATCTAAGTTTGATACTTAGCAGCCACATCTTCTATCTTTCTGCAAGGAATGTCAACAGAAGGAGAATTGATTATATCTTAGAATTTCGATTCTGCAGCCTTTTTTCGCTTCTATACTTCCTTCGTAAAGTGTCATACGCTTGTACAACAGCCAAACACATATTTCCAAGCTTCGCAACCGCTGGTCATCAAGAAAAAGGCATTTACTGATAAATAAGCTAGATCATAGAGACATTTACAAAAAGTCAATGCTGCATATGTGATAATACTGATTATCACATAATATAGTATGGCTGCTGCTATCTTAAGCAATTTTTTTTTTCACTCGTATTGTCAATGGTATCTAGCAGAACTTAACAAAATTTAACAGCAATCATGAAGTCAAATGCATGGTTTTCCATAACAAAGAGCCAGGGTTAAAAGGGTGGCAGATGTTGAACTTTGAACTTGAAATAGAATATACCAAAACAAGATGAGAAATATTAGCCAAAGATAGCAATTTTTAGTACAGAAAAAACTACAAACAGGTGAAAGACATGGTAGTGAAATCAGAGTCTCACAATGGCACTCAACTAACGAAATTCGACGTTCTTTATCCATACTATATTACTGCCCTACAACGACGGAGCCATGAATTTATGTTTAGGTGTGTTAGTGAACTATATTCTTATGGTTGGGTGGGCTGGATCGATGACCTATTATAGTGAATTGAATCATATAGGATTTTGTATGTATCAAAAATAAAACCGGATGGGCTTAGCCCCCCTAAGCCACCCAGTTTGACAAGCCTCATTTCCCTAAAGATAGGTTAAAATAAACAGATGCTAAGCATATAAAAGTAAATACAAGATCCAAAATACTGTAAAACGTGAAAGCTTCAACACTTGTGCTCTTACACTGCAACTAGACGGCAAGTAAGGTTGGTAGTCTAGGCCATGTGCACAATCGGTAGCATCGAAACAAAAGTGTTGTATTGTGTTGTGTTGGCTTCATAATGAAGTACTGTTAAGCAGAGGCCTCAGTACAAGCAATTCCATACCCAATAAAAGGATCACAAACCGTTTGCAGAGTAAATCTTACCATTCGTGAAGAACCAGCATCTCCATAAACAAACCTAGATTATTATACTTCAAATAACATTTAGTCAGTTAAAATTTGGTTTAGGATGTGAATCCTATAGGCTTCTGATGTCTAAGTCTCCATTTGTGTATGTGAAGCCTTCTGCTGTCTATGTTAATACTAATCCCCACCATGGGATGCCATCAACATGCTAAAACTGTATGTGTAACTAGAAATTGTACAGGCATGCTAATAAAGTTAACTTTAATTCTAACAGGCTGATACATAAAAAAGATTCAAGATACAAGGTCTGATGCAAACATACATATTATCAGTAGGACTTAAACCAAACTGAACATTAAATGAGTAGGATCTTGACTTATAAACAGAACCGTGACCAAGCTAATAATAAGGTTTTTTTCTTCGTCACCACCTAAAATATCCCTGACAATGTGCATCTTTGAAGAGTTCATAAGTGTACAAGTCACATCATTTAAATAAAAATCGAAGAGCAATAAAAAGCAAGCAGCGATATCATATCTCCCCATCTTGAATCTTTCGTCGTGCAAAGATGTTCCATCCATTTATACAAGATTTACGAAAACAAACCCGATGTACGAAAACAAGCCCGATGAATTTCAGTCATCTAAAAAAAGTGAAGAAACATTGATCCAAAAATACAACGAAGGCCAACAATATGAAGCGTGTAGGCTATGTTTGATGTTGAATACATACTAGCACAAGTAGTCTGTTTGTTGCTTTCTAGCTACATTAATGATATAATCATTATCTTGATTTGATAACATAAGAATGTATTATATTGTTTAAAAGCATTCTATTAATCATTTTTTCTTATAACAGCAGATCGTATCGTCTCATCCATACTAGTAACATGACTTTTTCTTTGTCTTAATTAATAAACACATAATCATTCAAGGAAATCTGAAAATAACCTAATATCATTCAAAAGCCACTGTCCGACTAATATCAAAAGTCACTGCAGAAATAGTTTATGATCATTTTGCTAAACATGAAATGTAAAGAAATGGGACTAAAAACGAAAAATAGAATATATTTGAAGCCCTTACCATGTCCATCTACTTTCATCCTCAATTAACTTCCCAATCTTGCCTTTTTGTTCCTCTACAAAATGTCGACAAATAAGTTCTACGTTTAGATAAGCATTGGAATTGTAAGATACTAGCAATGGAGGCAAGAGTGGACCTACACAAAAAGTGTCAAGGAGAAACATCTAAGATGCTGGGTGAAATTCCTCAAACGAATGTAAACACTACATAAATGAAATTTCGTCAGATTTTGAAACAGAAAAATGAAATCAATAACATGAAATCAATAGAGATGATGAATGAATCCGGAAACAAATACATTACAAGACAACACAACTCCAAATGGAGAGATTTCTCAAAAAAAAAATCGATCAATTTACCTAGAAATTCTTGCACGGGGCAAGAATTCGATCAATTCACCTCGATGGTGACCAAATTCTGTCAGAGAGCGGCAGCAGTGGAGAGCTCAATCGAAGGAAAAATTGAAAGGCTAGGGTATTTTTTTGGTTTTGAGAAAGAGGGAATTTGAGTTAGCGCTTGTTTTATTTTCGTTTCTTTATTTTTTACTTTAGCCGGGAAATGTCTCAAATCGAGGGAGGAAGAAAAATTAAATGGAAATATGGGTAAAAAAATCTAAAGCGTGTAAACACCCGCTGCTAATACTTTATTTTTCATAGCAGGCCAAAGCATGCCGCAAACAATCCTATCAACAGCGTAATTTTCTACACACTGCCATTAGTATAATACCAGCAGCGGAAAAAAACGAGCATGCTGCAAAATCTAACATTTGCGGCATGTTTTAAAACTATGCTGCCAAAACCACGCTGCCAAAAGTAATTTTTCTTGTAGTGAATTCACTTGATGGTATTTTTCTTTTCTTTTCTTCACTTCATGAATGTCCAAGATGGAGATTCTTTTATCATAATTTTTCTTTTGATGAATTCCATTTGTTTGAATTGGGTATTTGTTAGAGTATAAAGGGTAATACTGTCTTGACACATATGTAATAGGTGGCACATTAAGGATAAGGTTTAGTAACAGAATCTAGTACAATATCTATGAAAGATTTGTACCAATGATTATCTAGTATGTTGTATAAGAATGGTGTAATGGTTCCAAAATCAATACAAGTTTGTCTTATCTAAATCTTTACTTGGTATCGGAGCATTCACGCCGTATATGGCGGGTCCACCACCGGAGCAGCAGCTCCGCCTTCCATCTCCACTGCTCCGCCTCCTATCTCCATTACACCATCTTCCACCACCGGAACAACACCTCCACCGCCTCACTCCATTATCACCACTGGAGCTACCACCACCACTGGAGCTCCCACATACACTTTCACTACAATGCCTAACTCTCAAACCCAGTATCCAGGGCCTTCCATTTCTGCATTCATACCTCATCATTACGCTTCCACCTCTTTTCTCCGATCGTCTCTTCCAGAACCACCACCATTCTTGCAGTCTGTGTCGGTCACTGCATCACCTACAACAAATATCACTCCTCACTTAACCTAGAATCCTATTCTCTGCAGCATTACCCCTTTCAGTAACAATCTATGCCAAATATATACAATCAAGCTGGATAGATCCAACTATCTCTTGTGGAAATCCACCATTCTTCCTATTATTAGAGGTCACAAACTCGATGGTCATCTCATTGGGATCAAACCACGGCCACCGGAGGTTCTAGCTACCTTCAATCCCGTCACCGGTATGCCCTGTACTGTGCCAAATCCGGCATATGAAGAATGGAATACAAGAGATCAGCTGCTGGTAGGATGGCTTATGAGTTCTATGAAAGAGGAAACACTTCTTGAAGTAATAGGATGTGCAACCGCAAATGAGATCTGGACCTGTTTGGAGGTTTTATACAACAACAAATCTAAAGCTCGCATGCTGGAGTACAAATCAGCTCTCACAAGAGCTGAAAAAGGGTCCAAACCCATGATGGATTACCTTGATCTTATGAAATCATATTCAGACGGATTAACTGTTGCAGGATATCCCATTACTAAAGGAGAACTCATCCTTGCCACTCTTGCAGGTCTCAGCAAGGAGTATGAGTCTGTGATTGTTAACATAACATCAAGAATTGGTTCCCTTACATGGCAAGAGGTCCAATCTCAGTTGGTGACTCATGAAAGACTTTTGGCTCGTTGTAATCCATCCACCAGTCTTGAATTGGGGCAAATTTCTGCAAATGTTGCAACAAGGTCTGGAGGAGGCAGGAGCTACAATAGGAATGCAAATCAAAACAGCTTTCAGGACTCCAATGCAGGCAGAGAAAGAGGTAATCGAGAATGAAGAAGCACTAGGGGTAGAGGAGGCAGGACCCCTGGAAATTCTAGTGCAAACAGACCAGTCTGTGAAGTGTGCAACAAGACTAGACACATTGCTGTGGATTGTTGGCATAGGTTTGACTCCAATGTTGGAGCTCCTAGCAATGGCAACAACAACTCAAACTCCAACAGGAACAATAGTGCCTACATTGCTTCTTCCGACCTTTGTGAGTGATGCAACCGGTATATGGGACGGTGGAGCAACAAGTCATGTCATAGCTGATCTCAACAATCTTCACATCAATTCTGGATATGAAGGATCTGATGCTTCGACAGTAGGTAATGGTGAGCATTTATCCATTTTACATATTGGCCAATCCAAATTATGTGGTTCACACACTAGTCTTTCCCTTAAAAACATATTACATGTCCCTGAAATTACAAAAAAATTGCTCAGTGTTTCAAAATTAACTAATGATAACCCTGTGCTTGTTGAATTTTACTCCTCTAGTTGTTATGTGAAGGACAAGGCCACAGGGATGGTGCTGCTGGAAGGGCAACTTAAAGATGGTCTGTATCAATTGAAGTCCTCTTGTGATCAACCCTCGAGCTCTATTCAATCCAAGTCCATGTTAGCTGTTCAAACCAAGCCTAATAAGTCTGTTCTTGAGTCTAGTGAGTCTGTAGTCCATGTTGGACCCTTAGAATCTCTTGTTTGTTCTGTTGAATCCTTAGAAAAAGCCACTCTTTGGCATAGAAGGTTAGGTCATGCTTCTAGTAAGGTCATTGACCAAGTTTTTAAACAGTGTAACCTTCCTATGAATAAAATGAACTCTTTTTGTGAAGCTTGCCAGTTTGGCAAACACCATAATTTACCTTATAATGTTTCTAACTCTAAAACAACACAACCCTTAGAGCTTGTCCACTCTGATCTATGGGGACCATCCCCTGTCAGATCCACAAATGAATACACTTACTATATCCACTTTTTCGATGATTATAGCAGATTCACATGGATATACCCACTGAAACTAAAATCGGATGCTCTGAAAGCTTTCTTAGAGTTTAAATCCATGGCTGAAAACCTTCTTGACACTAAGATAAAGACCTTTCAATCTGATTGGGGGGGATATAGGGTCTTTGAACCTGTTCTTAAACAGACTGGAATCCATTTTAGGCATCCTTGCCCTTATGCTCATGCCCAAAATGGAAGGGCTGAGCGCAAACACAGGCATATAGTTGAGCTAGGACTGACTCTCCTTGCACAAGCCTCAATTCCCCTCAAATTTTGGTGGGAAGGGTTTAGACAGGCCGTCCACATCATAAACTCTCTCCCTACCCCTGTATTATCTCAAAAATCTCCTACATAAGTCCTTTTTGGTCACAAAACCTGATTACCATTCCCTAAAAGTGTTTGGTTGTGCATGTTATCCCTATCTCAGACCACGGCACCACAAATTTCAGTTTCATACAAAACATTGTGTGTTTTTAGGGTCTAGTCCCATCCATAAAGGGTATTTGTGCCTTGAACCCTCTGGGAGAATATACATTTCCAGAGATGTCATTATTATTGAACATCATTTTCCTTATATGACAGGTTTTCCCACCAAAGTCACAACACCCACTTTTGTGTCTAGTGAACATCCTGTGTCTGGTCCTATTGTCCATTCCCTTGGTGTCCCCCACAGATACAGATCATCTTGAAGAAGCAACACCAACTGGCAGCATCAGTCCCACAGCTTCAACATCACACAACACCACTAATGATGGCTCTCGTGTACCAAGTGTTACAGAATCACCAACACCTTCATCCCCATTCCCATCATACTCACCAATTTCACCAGTGTCATCACATTCTCCATCACCAGTTCCCTCACCTTCCCCCTCACCCTCACTACCCCCATGGCACCACAAGTTCCTCCTCCACATCCTATGCAAACTCGATCAAAGAGTGGAATTTCCAAACCAAAAAACTTTTCCTATCTTGCCACACATAATGCCTCACCATATCCTCCTGAACCAACAAAAGCATCAGATGCTCTACATCAGATTGAATGGAAAACAGCTATGGAAAATGAGTACAAGGCATTGATCAACAATCACACATGGGACCTTGTCCCTCCCCATCCAAGTCAGAGATTGGTGGGTAATAAATGGATATTCAAGCTCAAGTTAAATGTTGATGGCATAGTTCAAAAACACAAGGCCAGACTTGTGGCCAAGGGCTTTCTCCAATCACCAGGCATAGATTACACAGAGACATTCAGTCATGTGGCTAAGGCTAGCACTATCAGAGTGATTCTTGCTCTGGCTGTCTTTTGCAACTAGCTTGTCAATCAGGTGGACATAAACAATGCTTTCCTCAATAGTACTCTCAAGGAAGCTGTCTACATGCCACAACCTGAAGGTTTTGGCCACCCTTCCAAGCCTAATCATGTCTGCTGCTTAAAAAAGGCTCTATATGGCCTCAAACAGGCCCCCAGGGCCTAGTTTGAAGAACTCAGACAACAGCTCCTTGCCTGGGGATTCACTCAATCCAGATCAGATGTCTCCTTATTCATTCTTAAGAAGGGCACTATTCTACTTTATGTTTTAATTTGTGTGGATGACATTCTGGTTACAGGGAATAGATCTAACCTTATCTCTTAGTTTATTCACATGCTCCACAACAGGTTTGCACTTAAAGATCTTGGACCAGTCAGTCATTTCTAGAATGCAGTCCACAGGACACCACTGATCAGACACTGAGTCAGCATATGTATGCCACACAACTTCTTCAAAAGCTTGGCTTTACCAACCTCAAACCATGTCATACTCCTATGACAGCGGGCACTGATCTCAGCAGCACATCTACTCCTCTCATGGACAACCCCACACTCTACAGAAGTGTGGTTGGAGCCCTACAATATATGACATTTACAAGACCTGATTTGTCTTTTGCTGTCAATACTCTCAGTCAATACATGCAGCACCCTAGGGGTATGCTTTAAAGAGGCTTCTTAGGTATGTTCAAGGCACCATTGATTATGCCCTGCACTTTGTTCCTGGTCAAAGAATCACACTCACTGGATTCTCTGATGCTGACTGGGCATGTCACAAGAGTGATTTTAGATCTATTGCTGGATATTGTGTGTATCTTTGTGGATCATTAGTATCCTGGTGTTCAAAGAAACAAGGGGTTGTCTCTCGATCCAGTACAGAATCTGAATATAGGTCTCTGGCCAATACTGCAGCAGAATTACAATGGCTTAGATCACTCCTCACAGAATTATCTATTCCAGTTCCAAAAACTGCTCTCATTTGGTGTTGATAATCTAAGTGCTCAGTCCTTAGCTTACAATCCTGTGTTTCACAATCGCACCAAGCACATTGAAATTGATCTACACTTCATCAGAGATATGGTCCTACAAGGGAAGCTCACTGTTAATCACATTCCATCTGCAGATTAAATAGCAGACCTGTTTACTAAACCTCTGTCCATCAGCAAATTTGCTCAGTTTAGAGACAAACTTCAAGTGGTCAAAGCTCCCTTTCATTTGATGGGGGATGTTAGAGTATAAAGGGTAATACTGTCTTGACACATATGTAATAGGTGGCACATTAAGGATATGGTTTAGTAACAGAATCTAGTACAATATCTATGAAAGATTTGTACCAATGATTATCTAGTATGCTGTGTAAGAATGGTGTAATGGTTCCAAAATCAATACAAGTTTGTCTTATTTAAATCTTTACTGTATTGATGAAATATATTGGTGTTTAAACTTTATAATTATTTATATAAGAGTTCATATTTCTAACATACCGTCGTCCAAGAATAAGGTAATTTCTACCTTAATAGTGGTGTTTAAATGTTTGGTCTTATTATTAGCCATTGTATCGGTTGTTGACTTAGATCCTGTGTTTCTTAAACCCTATACCATATAATCTGAATAAATAAATGTTTGTTACAAATAGTGTTTTTTTTTTTTATATTGCGGAAAATGTTTGTTACATTAAGTTTTTTTTTTTTTTACGAAAACAAAATATACGCATGCACGCACACTTTTATTCCCACTGGATTCGAATACGGATACTCCGGAATGAGGGATCACAGTAATTATCACTGGGTCAATGTCTCATTGTCATTAAGTGTGTTTGAAAATCACTTTAAACAAGTAGTATTTAACTTATTAAGTGTATTTAACTTTTCCTTTTCAAAAAAAGTGTACTTAATTTTTTTAACAAATTATAAATTAAAGTATGATTTGATGAAATAAGTGACCACCTATATATACAGAAATTTAATTCCGGCGATTTTATTCTGCTAACATATACACAATGAATTGGGTTGGTATTGCCGGGGCAATTCATCACACTGCTTTTTCATTTTCATGCATTTTGCCTTGGCAATAATGCTGGCCTAATGAATTTGTTAAGTTAGAAATGCATAGGAAAGTACTCCTTTGGATTATACATGGAAAAAAACACTTCAATAAAAATTTCTAGATCCGCCACCGATAACAACGATGTAGATATATATACAAACACACCGGAAGGAATTTCCAACATGTGTGTGTTTTCATCAACCAACCAAAAGTGCATCTCAAGAAGTTCCTTTTTGGAAGTTGTTATATGCCCGAAGGTTACAAATCTTGAGTATTAGCATCAAATTCTCTAACCCTATCCCTAAGAATATTATTAAAAAAATGCATATCACTACTTTACGACAACTAAATTCAGAATACTCTACATCAGTATTCTATCTCTATCCTGCAATATTTAAATATTCATTTTTTAACAATAAACAAATTTATCAAAAACATCTTTTCAACTTTTCAACTTTTAGGGGGAAGGGAGAAAAACGATAGTAAAATAAATGTAAAGATCGCTACAACAGACTTGCAGACTACGTTCAAAAGGGACACTTGCTCATGTTCACCAATAAAGTGTGGGATATGGAAGCTGATGTAGCTCAATTTTTCCTTCATCCATAATTTTCAGCTGTGATGTAGGGATAAATTATATAATTAAAGAAGTTGATTCTAATGCCCGCAATGGTAATTTCTATACATTAAGAGCTAAAAAAAAATAAAAAAAATAAAAAAAAAAAAAATTAGTGCCCAAAATGTTTTTCTAAAGGTGATGTTCATTCTACTTTAGTAAAATATGGCCTTTCATTTTCACAACCTACAATAAGTTGAATCTCCTTCTTCTTTTAATTGAGAGCTGCATTAAAATAAAAATAAAAAATCCTCTCAAAGAGCTTTTGATTCAAACAGTTACATGGATGAAATTACTTTTTCAGGTAAAATGTAGGATGAAAAGAGAACCTTATCTCTATTGGAAAGTTTATTTTCTTTCTCTTTTAACCTTTTTCCCCTTTTTCGTTTGCTTTCTCTAAAGAATACCAATAGAAAAGAAAGAAAGAAAATAAGGAAATGCTACGAGACTATTAAATTGACATGTACAAGATAGTGGTGTATGATATATTGATTGATTTATTTCCAAACAATAATTAATAGTATAAAAGTAGCTTGTTGTAATGACCCGATCAGAAATCCAGTAATTCTGGATCGATCCGTTCGGTTATGACTCGAAATGTCGTATATTTTTATTTATTTTTTTAATCTTAAATCATGAATCCTCATGCTACGGAAATAGCTCGAAAGCTAAAACAATAAAACTTGTCTTTCTAATTAAATAAAACACCCAAATGATATAAAATTCATTTTATCCAAAAGTCATCAAACCAAAACTTAACATCCGGAGTGCAAAGAATGTCGATATATCACCTGATTTATTACAACCATTATAACATTACTTAAAGTACGTATAAAAGACATGAACTAAAAGTCTAGAGTGTCAAACAACTCATCGTTACAGATCACGAGAACCGCCCAGAATGCAAAGAATGTCTACAATGGTAACCAACTCATCGTTACACGTCTTGATACAAGGAATAATCCACCGACACCAAAAACAAGGTGCTTCAACACATATGGGGTTAGCATGGATAACCTCCCCAGGAACATGATGTACGTGGATACTTGAAGAGACTGATCATGGGATAGGGGCAACACAAACTCTCATACGGATCCTCAACGAACACCTCGGAAGAGTACTGCTCATCTGTTAAGAGTTAAAATAGGGGGTGAGCAATGAGACTTAGTAGAAAATTCTCGCATCAAAAAGGGAACTTATACTTGTAACTGGAACCACGACAGAGTTCTAAATTCTCATTCGCAAACATAGATGCATAAGTATACCAACAATCAAATATTTATCCATACAACAAAAAGATAGTCATGCTTTAATATATTTGTCACTACTCATATCAAAATTAGCTCATTTTATCAACAAATTTATATTATAAATCAGACAAGCTATGTACATACTCCTGAATATATAAATAATGGAAAATTAGGGATAAGACACAATCTGGAATATTTTTAAGTAACAGACAACTTCATATTTTTATATAGAGAAGGACAATCGCTAATTTTTTATAGCGAGAATGACAAACAGTGAATCCAGAAAATCGGTGAATCTTCCCAAATGAATCCCAAATCGGTGAATTTTGATAATGAATTTTGATGATGAATCCGAAAATCGGTGAATGAATCTCGATAATGAATTTTGAAAATTAGTGAATTTCGACAATGATGAATTTGGCGGTGAATTTAAGCAGTGAATTTGAACACAAGTGAATTTCGATTGATGAATAAATAGTTTTGTTCTTTATACAAAAGTTCAAAAAATCTGTCTTCTACTCAATTGATGAAATATTTATGTCTTCCTCCTCATTCCCTATAAATAAACCGAAATTGTTGAAATAAAGTATCGACACAAATTGATATTAGGGAAATGAGGAGAAGACGTAAATATTTCATCAATCGAGTAGAGGGGACGATTTGAAAACTTTGCATAAAGCGACAAAACTATTTATTCATCGTTTAAATTCACTGTGTTCAAATTCATTGCTTAAATTCATCGATTTAAATTCATTAATTTAAATTCACTAATTTTCAAAATTCATCGTTAAATTCACTAATTTTCGGGATTCACCATTTAAATTCACCGATTTCGGGATTCATTTAAGCAGATTCATTGATTTTCTGATTTATCGTCATTCTTCTCGCTTATAAAATTACGCATTGTTCTTCTCCCTATAAAAATATGTGAATTGTCTCCCATATTTAAAAATATTTTGACGTTGTCTTATCCCTAATTTTCCATTGATATTATATATAAGACAAGCTATATATAATACTTTTTTTTTTGAGGAATATATATATATATATATATATATATATATATATATATATATAATACTAAATAAACAATATAGTACGATATCGACACAATAAAAACCACAAAAACATCACCGTTTATTTTCTGCCACAAACGGGATGTGTTTTCAAGCGTAAGAGACATTAACAAAATGATAAATACGGACGTTAAATTCAATGATCAAATCAAACACGCTTATTAATTAATGTATATAATAACAACATACTAAATGACAAATGCGAACGTGGACAACTTATATTTTAATATAGAAATTAAACTGGGAATTATGAATAGGCTCCAGCAGTGCATGTCTCGGCTTAATCGAAGAATTTTAAAAGAACACAAAGTGCGACAACAAGAACTTTAGTTTAGTTGAATTACATTTTGAAACAATACACTCGTGCATGTGCTTCTAGTAGTATATATATATATAATGGGTCGATTATTAATTTGCACCCAACCTGTTTTATCGATCGAGACGGAATGGTGATTTGAACTTGCCATTTAATTGACTATATCGAGTTAAGTCGGGTGAAATTTGGATTAAGAATATTTTATGGATCCATTAGATTATATATATTTTCTAACAGAATATTTTTTTTTTTTTTTGCTTAAACAGCCTCTACCTTTCTATACTACCTCCGTCCTTGTTATCAAAGCAACACACCGCTTTCTTAGATTCGATATTGTAAAATTCGGTTTTGATTTTTGAAGTCAAAACGGCTGCTTAGATGATTGTAAAATCGATCTTGAGAAGTCGGCTTTTAATTTCAAAATCATCTTTTACAAGATCGATTTTACTGAGTACAAGCAACAATAATTAATCCAGTATGGTATATATATATATATATATATATATATATATATATATATATAATAACACCTTATAACTTTCTCAGAATATCCCGACTTTTTTCAAAAAGCAAGAAAACGTCTTTTAACATAAGGTTCAAATTTATAATATTTAAATAAAGAATTTGAAATATAAAGGGAAGTTAATGGGAGTTAATAATTAATATCAATCTCTTGGAGGTTATTTTCAAGATTAAAACCTCCCACACTCATAACTCTTCCTTTCTAAAAATCTGAAAAGAAAAAAAAACTGCTCTGCGTTCCTTCTTCCTCTTTTCTTTGGAAAATGAGATAAACTTCAAAAATTCATATCTTCCAATCCGTAGTTCCGTTTTGCAGCCACAAATAGTCAAAACGATCGTCTCAGAGCGTAGATTATTCTAAAAATACTCTTACAGGAGATAATCCAGGTTTGGTTAACTCGTTTTCTGCTGAAAATCGTAAAAGATCATGATGTTTTGTGTTTTAGGGTTTTGGGCATAACTTTTGATCCGTGAATCCGTTTAGAAATCCGAAAACCGTTGGAATCGTGAGAAGACGAGGATCGCTTTTGATACCATAATTTGGGTCCGATTCTCGGGTATGTTGAGTCGAATTTTCGGTGTGAATTCATGAAAAGGATCATGAATTCATGTTCTAGGTTTTGTTTAAGTAGTTCTTTGTTTTAAGCTTTGATCATCAATTAATTCATGTTAATTGTGATATTTTAGATCTTGTTAGAGGCCTGTTTAAGTCTTTGCAGAGATTAGTTTTGGTTTGTGGCTTCAATCAAGTAAGAGGCTCTTCCTAATGTTTAATTAAAATTTTATGATGTTAAGGTTGAGCTTTTGTGTTGATTTATTGATTGTAAATCATGTTAATTGTTGTTGTTGTAGTACAAGATGTTATGGTATGTTTAAAGGTTGTTTTCCTGCTGTTTTGATGTGTATTTTTGGTGATAAACATGTTAGAAAGGTTGTAGAATCGAGAGAAGTGTTGAAAATCGAGTTTAGTGGTCTATACTGAGTTAGAATGCGCACGCATTGATCTTGCTTTTGGGAAATATGATGTTTGAGCTATGTGTTGAGTTTCAAGTGTTGTTTCTTGATCTACAAAAGAAACATTAATAAACATTCATGAACATTACAAAGCCATGAATAAGCACGATGCGTTTGGTTCGCACCGGATGTATTCTTAAAGGAATTGAAATTCGGGACCGTCGGAAGAGTAAGAGTGGCCTTGTGCTTTGATGAATTAGTATTCATCGATGTCTGTGTAATTGCTAGCTTGAGTCTAAGAGTCTAAGAAGAGGGAGTATGGAGCTTTTTGTCCTGAATGAACCTAGGTGGCTAGCTAATCACTTAATAAACGTATTTGACTAGATAAAAGGTTAAACATCATGAGAGCTTGGATAGGCACAATACAATATCGGCAATGTGATGTTTGGCCAGATAAAGTGGCGATGATCACTACCGGATTCTAGACCCGCCAGATAAAGTAGTGATCATTCCGCCGGACAAACTCACGAACGAGATATGTATTCACCGGTCAGCTCTCTAGGGTTGGCCAGATAAAGTGGAATGATTATCTCGGGACCGCTAGAGATTTATCTCTATAGGGTTGCGTCTTCTGTCTTAGTGCATATCTCACTAAGTGTAGTACCCTCGCCATGCTGTAACAAAGATAAGTTAAGTTAGAAACGTTTAGTCACGACATGTTGATGAGCATGAAGTGAACTCCAGAATTGAGTTGGTCTTATAAAGATAACTTAATAATAATTAATGAACCTTTCGTTGTAAGACTTGATTATACATTAGCTTCTTCCTCTTGCGAAGTACTTTGTACTTACCTCAATTGCATATGTTGTTTTGTGTGCTTTTGTGGTGAGAAGACGAACAGGTTGTCCTTGAGCTCGTTGACGAGTTCGATGATGTTTTGATGACGTTGGTGCTGATGATGCTTTCTTTTAAAGGTTGTACTATAGTATATTGTAGATTCTTAAATAACATGTTGTACTTTTTGTTTAGGGTGATTTTCTATGATTTATATCGTTCTAATTCGTGACAATTTTCCTCTATACTATAATGTTTTGCATAGGAAGTAAGTATTTATTAGATTTATTAAGTAAATGAAGTGAGGAGTTGTTGAATTGCAAAGTTGAGTTGATTTCATGGTTTTATTGTTGATTTTCTATCACTTTGAAGGATTTTACACTTTGCAATGTTTTGATGTCTTGTAGATACACGAATTTGGCTTAAAAGGGGTTTAAAAGATGTTCAACTGAGTATTTACATCAAAGAAGAAGGATAAAGATGAAGTCGGAGAAAGATAGAGATGAAAAACCGGATATGAAGTGAATTGAGCGCACGTTTGAAGTCCCGTCCATCTGGACGGGCGTTTGAAGGAATGGACGAGCGTCCAGGAAGGAACATTGATTCAGGATGTTAAGATTTTTGCTGAACGAGCGTCCAAATTTACATAGGACGGGCGTCTGACATGACTCGGCCCGACTCGAAGATTTTTGTGCATACCGGACGGGCGTTCAACCCCTTGGACGAGCGTCCAGAAGCCGACTTAGCAGAAACCGACTTAAAAACCTATTTATAGTCGCGTTTTTCCATCCACAAGATACCCTAATTACACTTGGCGGCCACAATAACCCTAAGGGGCGATTTTTCTGTGTTCTCCACCTTTCATAAGCAATTTTTATGCTTTTTATTTCCTAGACAAATTCCTCCAAATTCATGTACTTTCTAGTAACTTTTTCGAGTATTCAAACGATGCTTAGAGGCTATAGCTCTTTGGAACAAGCGTTGTGAAGCCGTTCTATCAACAATTTGATTTCTCGTTGGATTATCTTGTGAGTTTTTATTAAAAGTTGTATCTTTATTATGTTTTACTTGTTGTTATGCAATTTAATCGATAGATACATTGCATGCTTGACGTTTAATGTTTGATGAAAATCGTTATTAAACCCTAGATCACCGAAATAAAGATTGGATCTTTAATCTAATTAACGAGAGTTGTTAGGTTAATCTAATTAACGAGAGTTGTCACTCACAACGAGTGACACATCGGTGATTTGTATAATTGATTGTGTTAGTTTTACTCATGATTAATTAAAACATATTATAATTAACGGTGTAGGTTGTGTCACTCGGTGTGACACAACCGTTATACGTATCATTACTTTGTACGTATCATTACTCTTAGAGCATGTACAATAGTATAATATTTACTACCTTTATATGCACTTTTTGCCAGAAAGACAATGTGACACTTTTTTTATTTATACAATAGCTCATTTTTATCCATTAATTTGTTTGGGCCTGTGAGAAAGGTTGTGGTTCTGTCCACAATAAACTTTACGATTATCTAATAAAATAATCAAAAGAAAAGCAACTTTACCTCGTAGTTGGTGCCAATTTCTTTTTTCCATTTCAGTAAAAGAAATATGATATTATAATATAATAAAAATGACTGTGTGTATTTTTATTATTGTAAATAACAGTGAAAGAAAGAGAGTTACAATATGGACATGTAGATTTATTTAAGTCTTTTGAGACAAATAGACATTATAAAATGACTAACTTTTCTCATTGTACATGCTCTTATTGAAACATCCAATATGTGGCTGACGAATTGAAGGGTCACAGCATGGGTTGCCACGTTTGACAAATTTGTTTGATGTTCAATCAGTCCATGAAATTGACGACTCATCGCCGCCACGCCACAACCGCTCCCAGATAATGGATAGAGTTGACAGGGTTCGTTGTTGTTTTTTTTTTTTTTTTTTTCCCTTAATGAAAGCAGAATAAATATTTGACATTATTTATAATCATGTTTATTCCGTAAAAAAAAAATTTCATGTTTATGGACAACATTTCTGGAGAGGCCGTAGAAGTTCTGCGATACGAGTAGCCAGGGCCGGCTCAACCATTAGGCCATCGAGACGAAGGTCTTAGATCCAACGGCACCAGGAGGTCTAGAAAATAAATTTCTCGTATCTAATCCGATCCAACCTAATATAATGTGGTAAATTTTCTTTTTCTGAATTGATAAAGACCCAAAAAAATTTACTCGAACCAATAAAGGCAAAAAAAAAAATCAATGAATTCTATCCGTGATTAAAATCACTGGACGGCTCAAATTGACAATGGAAGATTCGTGTATTTAGATGTGTGTGTATATAGATGTATAGTGGCCTAATCCAAAACGATAAATATGAAATTTCAAACTAAAAGGTTTAATTAGATTTAATCGCCTTAGGCTCAAAAGTTCTAGGCCTTCCTCATGAGAAGAATCGGTAATCGACATCGACACAAGTTTTATAACATTAATTTTAAAATTCCCAATTTGATTAGGGGTCAATTGTCTATATTTAAAGACATTAGAAGATCAATTACTAGATTAGTAGTATGTAAAAAATTTAAATAGTATAAAAGATACTCCCTCTGTCCCAATTTGTTTGGGACATATTCTTTTTATGGATGTCCCAAAATAAGTCTCATTACTAATGTTTAGACTTAAAATTGCTTCTTAAATGTCTATAATACCCACATATCAAGATTTATTGAAAAATGTAAAGACAATATATAAAGGGTTTAATTGTAAATTAGTCATGTTTTTAATGACTAGACAACGTAATAAATGATGTTTTATTAAATTTTAAGAGTTTCAAAATGTCTCAAATAAATTGAAACGAAAGGAGTACTTATAATTTATTTTAAGGGGTCACTTGACCCTTTGTGCTGGGTGTAGCCAACCACATAAGTATAGAATAAAGTTATTTATGAGGAAAATTAATTTGAAATGCTATCACGGGACGAATCTCTTTAAAAGAAAATATAGAGCATTACCCAAATGCGCTAACTACCCGTCCCTATAGATCGGTGGGTGATGTAAATTGAAATGCAGGTCTCACTGATCTAGTGTACAAGAGAATGTTGATACATATCTTAGCTGAGAGAAGTTCGAGGCATTGAACGTCCATACCTCAAGCTCATAAATCTATTACTATGGGACATCCGTTATTTCTACCGATGAGCTATATATGCCTTTTGCGGTTTGAATCTTTTATATGTGTTTATCTTACTCGTATACAAAATGGAACTTTGTCGCTAATATGACATCGAGTCATTGGTGAAGTCACGCTGTTATTAATCTGAAGGTTCCAAGTTTGAGTTTAGTGGGGACAAAAATATGCGTGTTTCTTTCGTATCCGTAAAAAACAATGGAACTTTGGTAAACAAATGGTCCATTGGAATTACATATGTTGTTTATTACATTAATTCAATCTAATTAAATATGTCATTTCATTCCTGCACAAAAGTAGTCTTTTTTTTGAAGTAGATGCTCGTGTGGAGAGGGGATTTTGAGATGAAGTAACGGGTGGCACGATTAGAACCACACAATTTAAATACAGAATGAAACTGTGTGATTTATATTGAATCGCACGGTATCTCCACACGTGTGAAGACACCACACAAATATTTCCCCTTCTTTTCCCTAACTTTATATTCACATCTATTTTATCAACACGAAATTTGATACTAATTTTGGTCTTCAAATTTTGGCCCAGTAATTTTAACCCTATTTCAGTTAAAAATGTTGATTAGTTTGCTGACTTATTTTAATCAGAATGTATCAAGTGTACCTTAGGTCTGTTATAGGTTTATAAAACTCTAACATTCTACTCAAAGCAAGAATGAAAATGATTTCATAATTTATATTCTTTAAAATGTGAAAAGATTCTCTAGTAATATTTGAAATATAGCTAATGTTTTAAAGTTTTAAATGAGGATGCTGCGACTAAGTGTTGTATCTAAAATGACAATAACATTTTACGGACGAGTAGTTATAAAGTCACAACGTGTACAAGAAACTTTTATATAATTAATAATGATGTGAGACTTTTTAATTTATATATATCCAAAATTAATTAACGATATAAAAACATGTTGCTACACTTTATTATTATGATAATATATCGAAGTCACCATCATTTTGATCAATCAAGACGCATGGTACACCCAATGTTCTAAAAATCGCTAGAAGTAAAAAACGACGCCACACTGGCGCGCTAGGGCCCAGCGGGCGCTGGCGGCGGCGCAGCGCTTTTAGGGTTTTTGGGGTTTTAGGGTTTTAAGGGGTTTTAGGGTTTTTACGGGGTTTTTAGGTTTTGGGGGGTTTTAGGGTTTTAAGGGGTTTTAGGGTTTTACGCTTCTTTCTTGTCTAACACTTGGAAAACTTAGATGTCGCTGCAGGATGAAAGTCATGAAACCCTAATCGCTTGTATGACCTAGAGGCGCAGAAAGGCCAGGCGCTAGAAGGGCTGTGAGCGCCTGAAGAAGGCCTAGGAGCGCTAGAGGCCCAGGCCAGCTTTAAAATCGCCCAAAGACACTGTCGCCGCGCCAGCCAGAGCCGCCAGAGAGCAGCGCGAGACGCCTTGCCAGGCTTTGTGCTGCGCCTGCTGGCGATTTTTAGAACATTGGGTACACCTATGACTCAACTATATTGTCAAGGACCACTAGGCCCATGGAAAGAAATTTTCGAACAATCTAGTAAAGAAAAAGTAGTACATTTTAATATTTTTCATTGTTTTTTTCTCAGAAAGGAATATTTTCATTGATTGTTAATATCATAAAAATAAGAATAATGATTAAGGCACAAAAAAAAATTAGTGCAGAAATTTTCACCGAATGCGATCTTGATGGTTGTTTGTTTTTTTTTTTTTTTTTTTTTTTTTTTTTTTTCATTTTACATCACAAATCAAATTGTATGTAGAAACTAGAAACACTTTTCGTGTATTTTTGTGTACAAAATTCTGTACTTAAATCATTATTCTAAAAATAATAACTGTATCGCAATATTTAACATACATAATTTATGTAATTAAGTATGATGAAATATATTGTCATACATTATATTTAACCATATGAAGTGTATGTTGTTTTATTTGATGTACAACTATAGTGGTTACAACATTCTATTTGTTTTTTTTTTCCCAAAGGGACGAAAGTTTTATTATAACCGAAAAAAGATTACAAATGTGGCCAAAGTTCGATTATAACGCTGACGTATTCATTGCCGCACTAACGACGCCAATCAGCGCTATCACACTCCAAAGTCTCCTCGGCACTCCAAAAGTTCTTTCTTTGGGATGTGTGTAGGTATGGATATATATACGACGGAGTACAAACCTATCCAAATATAATTTCCTCTATATATAAAATATCTAACAAAAATGTTCTTTTTTAGGAGAGAAAAAATGTATTTATTATCTGCGGTTACAAGCAAAGTGTATGATACATCTCATTTTACACATCTACAAGATAGAATCGTTCTCTAATTATAAAAAATGTGTGGATATATGATATGGCCTACCTTTCGATAAAAGAAAAAGAAACAAACACAAAAATCGGTAAAAAAAAACGACATCTGTTTTCTATAATTCTTACCTAAAGGGACTGATTGGGAAAAGAGACGTTGAAGAATGGATAAAACCAAACGATTGAATTTTTTATTATGATCACATAATATGATTAAATGGAGAATTATTCGGTTTTTAATAATTCGAAAAATGAATTATACCAACTAATATTTGTCATATATAACAAGATCTTTTTTTTTACAAACAATCAAAATTAATACATTCAATTAATTCGTTCTGACACGAATAATACGGGTATAATTCACGAATTTAGTAGTAATACTCAATTACATTACAATATTTATCAAAGAAAAAAGGAAAACATATTTTTAATAGGAAAACTTGAAGAAACTACATGCGAAAACGTAAATGTTTATCGCCGACTAAATGCGATGCGTGTATACACTCACTAAGATTTCGTGCATAAAAACACGAAAGATAACTTTTCAGATATATTTTTTCAAACATTTACTTCTCGGACATATTTATTCAAGTTTCCCTTAATAATAATACAAATAAAAAAAATCCACATAAAATTTCGGAGTTAAGCTCAGATTATAAGTATATAAACATGTAGATGAATTACGAAAATGGAAGAGGATCCGTAAAGAATGCACAACAATGGCGAGGAGAACTGCTGGATCACTGCTATTCAACACATTTTCACCATCTAGAACGCACCGGTTCGGATTGGAGAAATGTAAACGGTCCAGATTTCAATCCACGTCCGCTGCAGCGGCGGCGGCGGCGGCGGCGGCGTCGTCAGTGGGAGAGAGTGTTGAAACGACGAGGCTGTTTGGTATGGTAAAAGAGTATGAAGATTATAGAAGAGGAATTTATGGCGGTCTTACTCATAAGGCTCTTCTTGTTGATGCCGTCGGCACTCTTGTTCTCCCTTCTCAGCCCATGGCTCAGGTGTGTGTATTTGCTGCTTTTAGTATGCGAGTATGTGCATGTAATTTTTGTTTGTTTTTGCTTTTAATTGTTGAATTATAAGAACTATCTTCCACCTCGGTGCAATCCTCTATCTGATCAGATCGATTTTTTGGACAGTCAGCTGGATTACAAAATTCAGTTCTTTTTTTGGTTTCTCTAAGTGTTGAAACTTTAGCAATTAGTAAAGAGCATCTACATGTAAGAGAAGGGGATATTTGTGATCAGTGGCGGACCTATATACAGCCAAGGGGTTGCCCCCTTGATCCGAAAAAAATAGACTAAAATTTATACTATACATATAGTTTGTCTCCCCTTAAATTTTCTTTTTGCCTTGAAAAATTTATTACCCGAGATCCTGCGTCCGCCCCTGTTTGTGATGCGCTGTTTTACTGTCTTACAGCTCTTAATATGTTATGTTTCTTCTAGTATTTTCTGTTCTGTGAGATTTTGCTGTTGTGAATTGTAGATTTATAGGCAAATCGGAGAGAAATACGGAGTGGAGTGTTCAGAGGCAGAGATTTTGAATAGATACAGGAAGGCTTATGAGCAGCCCTGGGGTAGATCTCGTCTCAGGTGACTGATTTTACTTTTTTCCCCGTTAAACAAGTATCATATTATCACCAGCTTACCATAAATGGACTTATATTTGATAGCATGTGTCTAGTATCCGATACATATGATACAGATACGCACCGGATACCTTGAATCGCATGAATTCGGAACTTTTAAAAAGTTAGATAGATACACTATCCACTTTTTGTATATTCATAACTCTGATACGTGAAATGAATAAACGTTGCTGAAAGTTGAAGAACAATTGCCACAAAAAAGTTGCAAGATTGTTTCCTGAAGGATGAAGCTGCGTGTTGCTTCACTGAGAATCTAATGTATATATTGTAACCCCCCGGTCCCCGCCCCACACACACACACACAAAGCCCCAAAAAAGGCATCTCAGTGCATGGAAGCATCCTGTCTTTGTCAGTTCGGCGAAAGGCTGAACCGTTTACCCTTCACATTTTTTTGTTTGCCGTGGTTTTTTGTTTTTGGAGCCGATAAAACACAAAAAAAAAAGATAAAGAAATATGATTAATTGGGTCATCACTGACGATTTAATTTCATTAATGTAGGTATGTTAATGATGGTAAACCATTTTGGCAATTCATAGTTAGTTCTTCAACTGGATGCTCAGATCCTCAGTATTTCGAAGAGCTGTACAACTACTATATGACTAACAAGGTTTGCTATAGTCTGAACTTTTATACACTCTGTTTAGTACTTTAGGAAGTGAAATTTAGATTTGTATTCTTCAGCAATATGACTTTTATCTTTAAAACGCATTGATGAAGCTTCAATCCTAATTACTTTTTCGTTGTTTGTTTGCCTTAGGCGTGGCACTTGTGTGACCCGAATTCTGAGGAAGTATTTCAGGCACTCCGTAGAAAAGGTGTAAAAATAGCAGTGGTATCAAACTTCGACACTCGTTTACGCCCATTACTGAAAGCCCTAAACTGTTACCACTGGTTTGATGCAGTTGCAGTTTCAGCTGAAGTATGTCATGCATATCCTTTTCTTCTTTAACCCCCCCCTCCCCTCCCCTCCCTCTTCTTACTGCGGTGTGTTCCTTATCATTCTATTTGGTGCTTCTCGTTTTAAAACAGGTTGCAGCCGAGAAACCAAATCCCACTATATTTCTCAAAGCTTGTGAATTGTTAGGTGTAAAACCAGAGGACGCAGTTCATGTCGGGGATGACCGTAGAAATGACATATGGGGTGCCCGTGACGCAGGCTGTGATGCCTGGCTATGGGGCAGTGATGTTCACTCCTTCAAAGAGGTACTCACGCGTCTTTGTTCATTACTTGGAACCCACATTTTAGTACGCATGAGGCGGTGAATGGTAATCACATTCTATGAAATCACAGTGGATCATTTCCATTAAAGAAACAGTGTATAATGCTTGACATATTTCCTTGTGAGTGCAGGTTGCCCAAAGAATAGGAGTTCATGTTTGATATCGCAGTCTGTCTTTGGCCTTCATTTGTGTGATTAGGATCAACCTCTCTTTTCGCCGCCTTAGCCAGTTGTACGGATAATGCTAAATCCATTTCGAAAGTTCACTTCGAAAGCATTTTGGTCATCGGTCATATGATATGATTGATTATCAATTAGTGAGGTTTCGTATTATGATTAACGGATTAAATTAACTCAAAAATGGATTAGAAGTGAATTTTCGACGTGGATGTGGCATGTCCTCAGTTGTACATATTTTCTTGGTTTCATCTGTATAAATGTATGAGAATTGAGAGAGCATAATAAATGTTGCTTGTTTATCTTCATCGCTATTCTGGAATAAATTATATAGTAGTGTTTTTTTTTTAATTTAAAACTTTGATATCCAGCACTACAACATAATAAGCATCAGCAGCAGGGCGACAGCTTTTGTCATTCATTAATATATTTTGATTTCACGAATACTCGTAAGCTAAATGAGTCGACTTACCTAAAATTTAAGTCGAGCAAGTTCAGGCTCATAAAACTTAATTGATTGAAAAAAAAGAAGCCAAACAAAAACCGAAGCCTCAAAACCAGTAGGTTTGTCCAAACGGTTAAAAGTGATGCATCAGAGCCGAGAGGTACTGAGTTCAAGTCGCGTGAAATTCATGTGTGAGTTATATATTTGTGTCATTCAAATCTAAACAGAATATGATGCCAAACCAAATTTGTTCACAAATTGATTGTCTGGTCTACATGGGAAATTCTACTTTGATGATTTCGTAATAAAAGTTCCCTATATAACATGAAAAAGTCTTATGATTTTTATACGTTATATGTGTATTTAAGAAATTACACGTTAAATCCCATACACTTTTATGAGAGGATGGAATGGATGTATGCATCGATTGGCCAACACATGCTCCATGAATATGATCGTCGTTTGATTTTACGGATGGAGTCATGTCTTCCTTTGGTGTTTTTTATATCTGCGGTCGTCACTTTGAGAGTTTGATGCATAATACAGTTATCAACAATTGTCATTCTGTTGTGACTTTCTCCGATTCTAAAGCGATGTATTGTGGGATTGAGGTTTAGACTTGATGGATTGTGGGATTGAGGTATAAGTCATGTACATGTGTCAGGTTGCCCAAATTGTATATATTTCTATAAAATAAAAACTATCATTTTCTTGTGATCGTCAAACGCCACTTTTATTGACGTTACATACCATCATCCCCTTGTGGTGATATTTAAGCAAGGTTATGTATGATTTTATAAAAAATAATCGTAATATCCGAAATAATAAACCATGTCCAGGGGCGGCGCCACCTTCAAGCTTTTAGGTCAATCGACCCTCTAACAAAAACAAAAACAAAAAAAAAAATTATAGGTATTTCTTACACTATTTAAAAAATTTATGTACTAATATCTACTTATCGATCCGCTAAAAAGTTCAAATAATTACCCTTGACCCATAAATATTCATATATTTTTTATATAATGTATCGTAAATCAGAATACATCTGATTGTGTCGTTTCGATCCTCAATTCGCCACACAATTCCTGAAACCCGCCCCTGACCATGTCAATAAAAGTCATTAATATTTAGTAATAGCCTGGCTATAAACAAAGCCCATCAGCCCAACAGCTCTAAAATCCACATGATATACATTTATTTAGACATGACCAACGGAAATAAAAGCCCTTTAGCTACCCATCTTCTAAAGAATGGAAGGAACCGTATAGCAGCGCATCATTCGCAGGAAATCGTCCGCATCTGATCGAGTCAATAAATCTCCGCCTCCTGACGTCAATCTGATCTTCTTTCCTTATTGTCGCCTGCTAAGTAAGTTAGCTGAATCTTTATCTTTTGTTTTTTCTTTTACTTTGTGTAAAATTTATCTCATTCCTTCATTGCTGCTTTTGCTGGGGTTTGTTTAAATTGTTTTTTCTTTTTTTGTTTGTTTATTTGTTTGGGAGAACATTTATGTATGAAGATAAGTTAATTGTTGTCAACCTGAAAATTGATTACAAATCGGTGTGAATCAAAGGGTAAAAGTGTGGAATTTCGAAAACTATGGCAAACAGCCCGGAAATGTTGGAATTGTGATTTGATTTTTTCACACCATAACTAAAATCATCCTAGATTTAGCGTTTTGAATAAAGCACATTGATGATTTTGTTTCTTTTTTAAATAAGTACTTTTTCTTTATTGAATTGGCTGGGATGGATATGCTATTTATTTAACAAATATTCAACTGTCAGATGTTTTCCTCTTTTTGCTATATGCTCCCGTTTGGATTAGGAGAAAAGGGAGGTAAAAAAGAGGGGATTTGGGGGATTTAACTTTGAGTGTTTGGTAACTTTTAAGATTAAGGAAACGGGGGAGAAAGGGAGAAAACCAAAGGAAAATGCTCATACAATTTAGATAGTCTACATTCCTTCCAAAACATGCTGGAAATGGAAGAAATCAACTTTTTTTATAGTAAATTAGACTTCACCGTCTCTCTTTCTCCTTTCGTTTCCGTTCAGTTCAATCCAACCACCCTAGGATAGTTTAAAGAAATTATACAGCCCATTTTGAAAGTTACAAGAATTTGCTAATGAATGTCCTTTGAGCATGTTGCTAAATTTTGATTTAAAAATTGTTCTCAATACACAATAACATTACAAATATTTAATCTAACCTACCCAAAAAAAATCCTGGCTACACCTTGTTTAAAGGCTAATTTGAGTACAAGTGCATTTTCAAGTGAGGCTAATTTGATTACAAGTGTATTTTCAAGTGTGTGGAGAGCTTTCCATCCGAGTTTAGAAGTTGCATTTCAACTTGATAAAGGAAGGTAATTTTCTCTCTTTTTACTAGCATGCATGCTAGGGTAGTCTTCATTTCTTGTAAATTACATAGATGGACAACAACATCAACCCATCACACGACCATAGTTGTCAAGACGCTCACCTAGGCGATTGTCACTCGTAGTCGTAGCATTTAGAACGTAGGCGATGAATCCCTCAGAAAGATGTCGTACACAAAGAGGCTGTGCTTGTGTACATGATGAGACTTATGCCTACTTAGTACTTCTGGCTAAGTTGGTGCATGTATGACTAGTTTTTTTATATCATTGTGTGATTGGGACATACTGTTGCCTGTAATTGGTTTGATGTGGCTGGAGTTTACGGTGCTCACAAGGCACTGTTGAATATTTGTTCGATAGAAATTGGCCTTTTTTGTGGACTTTTACTGATTTTCTCGTCAATTGGCTTCTATTTTTCAACTTTTTCGATGATCGCCTAACACGCCTAGGCGTCTGGGTGACCAAAGCTCTCCTATGCTTTGCCTAGCACTTTATCAACTATGCAGACGACATGTATAAATTTTATATTAGTCATGGAGAAATATCACTTAATGTTTTATGACCAATAGAATTTGAAATAAAATGACTGGTCCCATGTTTGTAATAATATCCAATCTCATATGTTAAATTTCACCGTTAATATATTTGATTGAGTCTCTCTGGACATGAGACAAATACGTCCACACATACTAACTTCTTACAAGTAATATTTTATTACATTCAGCATGTAATATATATTTTTCATCCCATAATGCAAGTGATCTTTAACTTCAGTTTCATGTTCAATTATTTGTTTGTAAAATGTTTTTTGTTTAGTCTATAGTGCTCGTAAACCTCAGGAAGGGGCATGGCATCGGTGGTGAAGGACGTGTTTAAGGCTATTCGTGAGAAGGGATTGGGAAGCTTCCTAAGAACAGTCAGAGAAGAAGGATACCTAAATTGCCTGACAGACGGGAATCTCTTGCAAACAAAGATCCATAACATAGGTGCAAGACTTGTTGGGGTTGATCAAGTTGGCAATAAATACTATGAAAAGCTTGGGGAAACTCAATACGGAAGGCATCGATGGGTTGAATATGCATCGAAGGACAGGTACAACGCGTCTCAGGTTCCACCTGAATGGCATGGTTGGCTGCACCACGTTACTGATCACACCGAGACGAGCTTCTGTTGTTGAAACCGAAGAGGTATGGGGTTGAACACAAAGAGAACTTGTCTGGTGAAGGGATAAGTACATCTACCATTCTAAAGGACACTCTCTTAACCCTGACCAAAGGAATTGGACCAGGTACCAGCCCTGGCAACCAACTAAGAAGGCTTAGTGCCGGTCGTCGTCTTTTTTAGTGCACTGGATTGCAAACTTTCTGTTTGATCAATAAATGTAATGTTGTTTGGATTGCAAAACATTCTGTTTCATCAACAGATGTATGTTATGTAATGTTGTTTGGATTTTGCAAACATTCTGTTTCATCAACAATTGTAATGTTCTTAGACACAATGGATTGTTATTTCATGGCTGTGTGCGAATACAAACTAAAGGTGATTGACGATGGTCGGGATAGGGCCTGCCACGTGTCATTCGAAGAGTGGCTTCGTAGTAAGTACACCGAAAGGTCAGGGGCAGGAGCTCCATGTCGGATTGACCTGACCACAGGAGGGAGGTCTATCCACGTTTTTGCCCGACCAGACCAACGCAGGGCGATTCGGTCGTGATGGTCGGGAAGGCCTGGTCGAGACGACCTGAGGAGCCTGATGTAGGACATCGGGGTCTTGCCCTATAAGGGTAATTCGAGCACGTGCCTATTTAATCGGGTAAAGAAGGGAGGAATCCCGTGATTATAGGATACGGATCTTCTGATTTAAATGCAGTCATAATTATCTCTTAATAAATGATTTACACAAAACAATCCTTAGGGTTTAAGAATCCTATACTTGTCCAACAAGAAAAGAGGGCGAGACGCCTTCATATATAAACAACCCTAAGGAACTACGAAAGACTTTATTTCAATAACACATATTGGATATCGTATGGCTCGGTAAAACAAACTCTCGCCTCGCCTAAATCACATCACAATCTCCATCTCCATTGTTAACGGTTCTTAATAAGTCGTTCTAGAGTGTTTTAGACCCGGATCATATACTTGATGAGATCGAGCTTCGTTAGTGATATTTCTATTGATGCATTGTTGGGTTGGAGAAGAAAAGTAATTTAAGGAGCTTTAAAGGCACAACAAATTTTTGAATTGGGCGTCTAAATTATTGTTCGGCATCACAATGATTTTTATATATATCCATTGTCAATTCAACTTATAATACCAACTCCATTGTTCTAACTAAGGCATTTTTGAACATACCCAATGCACTGCAACCTAATTATTGAGAATTGTCATTTCTACTTATAATACCACACTATCAAAATTTTCCGCTTTTAACAAAATACAAACAGTACAGTCCATGAACTTTTAAAATCCTACAAATTAGCCCTGCAAACAACTAATTTCCCAATGTTCGTTCTGCGAAAAGTAATTGTAAAATTCGGTTGCAGCAGCTGCACATGATCAAAATTCTTAGATGTGTTCCTCCCAAACCCAAGAACATTTCACCATTTGGCCCAAAAATAGATTGCATGTGATGACAATAAAGATGTCTATCAAAAAAATATTGAATGTTTATTAAAAATTAAATAAAAAATTACATACACTCCCTAATAAAATACATTCATAAAAAAGAAAACTAACATTT
Source organism: Gentiana macrophylla (assembly GCA_026214975.1). Classification (NCBI taxonomy): domain Eukaryota; kingdom Viridiplantae; phylum Streptophyta; class Magnoliopsida; order Gentianales; family Gentianaceae; genus Gentiana; species Gentiana macrophylla. The sequence continues at coordinate 19,019,522 of CM047810.1, forward strand.
TGCTCAAAGAGAGAGAGCAAAATGGGTTCGTGAATCGTGACTTCGTCATTTTTATCCTTCCGAATAAATACTATAAAAAATGAAAAATAGATAGAGAGTTCAAAAGACCTAGGACCAACTGAATCGGGTTCATCGAGTTTAATTCTGAAACCCTATTTTCGATTAGCGAGAAAAAGAATACTCTTTTGGTGTTAATCGTTCAAATCAGCAAAAGTTTTCCTTCATTCCTCCCCTACTGCTTCAATTCAAGTACTGTATTTGTAAATGGCCGATCAAATTGAGTGCAGTTGCGAAGACATTGTGCCGGATGGTAAAATACCGGGAGATGTAATGGTAAGCATTCTAATGAACCTCCCTGTGAAATCACTATTGAAATTCAAAGCCGTTAGCAAGCCGTGGTGTTCTTTGATTTCAAGCCCTCGTTTTTTTAAAATTCATCTTCATCGTCAATCTGTTGTTGCTGATAATTGCCTGATGTTGTTGAAGGATGATTCGGTAGAGCAGGATCTTAAATTTGGCCTTCTTAATCTTACCCATAATTATAATTATAATACTCCTGCTGACGATGATGTTTTGATGTTGGAAATTTCACCATTATTGTCACCTCAACAAAAGCAACTCGGTATCATTGATTCATGTAATGGTTTGGTGTGTCTGGGTAGTTTCGTGATTGGTTCTTCTGACCTTATTTTGTGGAACCCAGCTACAAGAAGATATAGGTCCCTTGATCTTCCTAAGGGAGATGATGATCTAACATTTCGCACTCTAGGTCTCTGTTATGTTGATGCTACTAATGATTTTAAGATTCTAGTATGGAACCACAGTCACCCTCCATCTCCCGTTGATACGCCATATTTGTATGTTTACTCATTGAGTTCGGATTCCTGGGATAAATTGGATTATTATGCCCAAAAAACTGATATCCATTTTGAACCACCGACTTTTATGGGTAGGTGTATGCATTGGTTGGCACACACATGTCCTAATGGCTTTGAGTGCACATGTAGCTCTGCGAGTGAGATCGTGGCAATTGATGTTACGGATGGGGCCATGTCTTGCTTTCATCTTCCTGTTGATTGTGGTCGTCATTCTTTAACACTGAAACAGACTCTTGTTATCAGAGGTTGTCTTTCTATTGTGATTTTACGTGATGCTGTTGGTGATGATGTTGAAGCAATGGAAAGGGGATTTGAGGTATGGGTCATGGAAGAATATGGTGTTGAAGGGTCTTGGGTCAAACGGTTTTTCATCCAAGATTTCACACAAGTCAGGTTACCTTTAATATCGTGGAATTATGGTGTGATTGTTTTCAATAGCGAGAATGATGTTTCGAAAGTAGTGATATTTTATGACCCTTATAGCGAAAAGAAGAATTATGTTGAATTTTTATCCTTTCACGTGTTAGCATTGTTCAATTATGTGGAGAGCTTAGCATCTGTGGGAACTAGTTTAGGGTGGACTTGATTCCAAGTGCATCTTCAATTGTGTGGGGGGAGGTTTTCACCTGATGCTGAAACTTTGGTGAAGAAGGGTAATGTTATCACTTTGATCTGGTGAATAGGGCATGCATTTGCCAGTACATAGTTGAAAAATGATTTTGTGTTCGGAATGCGACTCAAGTTAAGAACTCTCAGTGCTTTATCTGCCGGTGTGGTGTTGTTTGGTACTGCAACTGCATTTTGGATTCTTAAGTTTTAGATGCATCTTGAGAATGGACCGTGACACCTTTTGCTGCGTTTCTCCATCACCAGCTGCTTAGTAAGTACAGTAGTTTAGTATGGTTATTTGGTAAAGTACTGATGACCTGTGAAACTTGGTAATATTATATATCTTATGTTGTCTTGAGATATCTCATGTTCAAGCTTGATATTAAATTCCTCTTCTTAGGTTTGTAATTGTTCTTAGCTTGTATGTTACTCCCTCCGTCTCAAAATATAAGTTCGTTAGTTTGTGGAAGAATCCGTACGAATCGGATTTTTTTGAGGAACATATTTTGAGAGAGAATTGGATTTGGTTAGACAATGTATGGTTTCATTTTGGGTGTCTTCACACAGATTAAGATGGTAGCATTTGATGTTATGGATGGACTGTGGTCGTCGTTTTGAGAGATGGAGGCATAGTCTTGTTATCAATTGTTGTCTTTCTATTGCGACTTTCCCTGATTTTAAAGAGATGGGATTGCGGTAATGTTTACTGCTTTGATGGGTGAATAGGCATGGATGACAGTACTTGTCAGAAAAATGATATTGTGCTATAATTGTCACTCAATATGCTTTTATCTGTTAGTGTGGTGCGTAGTACTCGTGTCTCGTATTGCAATTTGAATTCTTAAGTTCTCGAGCAACGTGGAGAATGACCATGACTCCTTTTTTGTTTTGTTTTGCCTGCACATCATCTGCTTCTTATTAAATAGTATAGTTTACTATGATTATTTGGTAATGTACTGATGACTTGTGAAACCTGGCGTCAAAGCCAAAGGTGGATCCGAAGCTAGCGATCCGGGTGAGAGGTGCTTGATCGCCGATTGGTCTGCTGGAGGTTTTCGATCACCTGCTTAGAACCAGACATTAGGAAAGGTTTGAACTTCTTCTCCTTAAAATCCCTCCGACGTAGAAGGGAAAGATGAAGAACAAAGACAAAAAGGTTGTCCTAAGCAATATATAGGGGTAGAAGTTATACTTGAAAAGAATAACTATATATATGATTATTTGCCTCTTATGTTTATGCCATCTTATTGCGTTGTAAGCTTTTTCTTATATCCCGTTCATGGAAAAAAAGAAAAGAGCTAAAGCCACGCTCACAAAGTAGTAAAATACTCGTATCGTCTCACAATATAAATAAACCACTGTGCATCTTTTTGTTACCTTAAAATATACGTCATTTAAAATTACTAATAAAATATTTATTACTCCCTCCGTTCAAATAATCGATCTGATTCTTTCCTCCGTTCAAATAATCGACGCAAATGGCCAAACGCAAACAGACAACAAAGAAACCATTTATTGTATTGACTTTTATATGAAATATACTACTATGCCATCAACTAAAAAAACCTTTGAAATACAAAAGAAGATGGACTTTAATGAGCAACTTGACAACATGGACTTTAATGAGCAACTTGAAGACTCCTTATTGGTGAATTTGGGTGAAGATGTTTATTTAGAAGAATCATATCAGAGAATTAGCATGCGCGGGGCTGATGAATTGTCAAATGAGAATCTTGATGGCTTTGTTGAGAGAAATGAGATTGTTGATCCCTTGAATGCACCCCCAACTATGGTTAACGTGCAAAGAATTGAACATGAAGACTTTCGTTGTAGCCGTACCGTAGGTGATACTTTAGTGTGCATTCCCGAACATGAAGACTTTCGTGTGAATGATCCGTTTAAATGCAAAAGTTTTTTGGTATTCAAACTTTGCGGTTGGCTACTGAAGTACAAGTTTGAATTCAAAACGCAAACTTCCAACAAAAGTGTTTATTCGCTTTTATGTGAAGCCGCGGATGCAAATGGCGCTTATGCGTGCCACCAAACTTCAAGCACCATACGAGCGATTTGTAGTGGTAACGTATGTAAATAAGCATAGTCGCACACCTATTGCTCCTCGAAAGACCATAGACATGCTACGCACAAGCTAATTGGCACATACTTTGCCGAAGGTTTAAAGATGCCAATCGTATTAACGCACCAAAGGACTTGATGCATGATTTCCAAAGAAGAATTTGGATATGATGTAACTTATTGCAAAGCGCGACAGGCTAAGGGTTATGCAGAATGATTGATAAGGGGTAATCCAAAAGTTGGGGAGAATTACCCAAATATTGTTATAAGTGAAGGCTAGAAACCGGACAATCGTATATCATATTGAAAAAGTGATGGGAATGTTTTCAAATACTTTTTCATGGCACTTGGTCAAAGTATTGAGGATTTTATTTGGCGACGCGGAAAGTCATTTCGTGGGACGGCACGCATTTAAAAACGCGTTATAAAGGGACCTTACTTGTGGCAACATGTCAAGATGCAAATCATCAAATATTTCCACTTGCTTGGGGTGTTGTTTGCTTCCGAAAGTATAGAGTCTTGGACATGGTTTTTTGATAAGCTAAAACCCATCATTGGGGACACGAATGATCTTGCGATACTTTCGATCGTGCCGATAGTATTAAAACATCTTTCAAGGCAAAGTGTTTAAGAATGCGCGACTATGGGCATTGCATGTATCACATGCAAAAGAATTTGAGGATGAAATATCCTGACGTGGTGTGGGAAAGCTCTTTCAACAAGTCGCAGAGGCCTATCTGTACGGAATTCAAGTTGCATTTCAAACTTTATGTAGTAAATGTCCGAAAGTCGATTTAATATTTGAAAGAAGCGAGAATTCCCTATGTGGGCTAGAGCTAAATTTGAGGGATTTTGTTACAACATAATGACCAAAACCATGCCGAGTCTGTGAATGCTAGGCTAAAGCGTGCACGCACCAGAATTTTCAATTGTTGGGTTGATTGAACATATCCGGGAGATGTTACAGATTGGTTTGCTAAAAGAAATGAATCATCTACAAATTGCCAAGATGCTCTTACTCCCAAAATTGAAATCGAAGTGAACAAAAGCTTCGAGTCAATAAACGATTTTCGATTAATACACTTTCCTCGAGATAAGTATGATGTTCGTGACAAGGATCTTTGTTATTTCTTACATCGTTGAGTTGGATTTGAAGACGTGTACATGTACAAAATTCCAGATGGATATGTATCCATGCGAGCATGCAGCTGTTGTGTTAAAGTATACAGGGAAGCACGCCTCCAAGTATTGCACTTGGTATTATTAGCGTCAATTGTTGGAGGCTAGGTTATTCCAAATGTGTGTATCCACTTCAAAATGAAGATGAATGTGTGTATCCCGATGATGTGCTTAACGATGTGGTTTTGCCACCGAAGGTGCCAAAGAGACAAAGTGGACGGCCATCAAAAAGAGAAACGCTTCACCGGGACAGAAAGACGAAGTATGTTTGTGGAAAATGCGGTGTCAATGGTCATTACGCTCCACTTGTAAGAGTTTGATTGGTGGAGAAATGCTCACCAAATGACACTCTACTTTGCCATGATAAGGTATTGTATGTATTAATATTTAGAGTTCTTTTTATATTCAATCATGTTACATTGCATTAAGCTTGTTACCTTTTTTCTTTGACAATGTTCTGAAGGCGATGGGATACATATTGTGGTCATTTAAAGTATTAATGTTGATGAAGAGGATGAGATGTTTACATATTGTGGATGTTTAATCATTGAGGATGATTGGTTGATGTGTAAGATTCAAGACGAACTTGTGTTGTATTTTGAATAATGGAAAGTGATGTGTTGATGTGTTTGTTTGTTATTGTATTTTGAATAATGGCAAATTCTATGTGTTGGTTGTTCTTCTTTGGTTGATTGGTTGATGTTTAAATCTGGAAGATGTAGATGATGTTGAATTTTGAATGATGGCAAATTGATGTGTTGGTTGTTCTCATTTGTTTAATGTGAAGGGAAGTTGTTCGAGTGTCACGAATGTGGTGTTTTGCGCCCATTAAGGGTGTTGTAAAACATTCACTTGTAAAAGCAGTTTAAACTTGTGTGTCGCCCCTGGAAACAAGTTCAAGCTTGTGTAGCCCCATGAAACGGGTTTAAGCTTGTAAAACATTGATGTGTTGGTTGTTCTCATTTGTTTAATGTGAAGGACGTTGTTCGAGTGTCACGAATGTGGTGTTTTGCGTCCATTAAGGGTGTTGTAAAACATTCACTCTGTAAACAGTTTAAACTTGTGTCGGCCCCGAAACAAGTTCAAGCTTGTGTTGCCCCAGGATACGGGTTTAACCATTCAAATTCATATAATACCAAGAAATTAAGTTTTTATTTCGTAATGAAATATACAGAGAAATACAGAATACCAAGAAATTAAGTTTTTATTTCATAAGATGAAATACGAAATAAAAGGTTAGACAAGTAATAGTCAATAATACAAGTTTCTTTTGAGATGAATTGTTCCTTACCCTGGTCTTCTCAAGTAGTGTCTCCAGGCGAGCAATCCTTTCTCTATCATGGAGTAACATTTGAACCATGGAATCTGAATTGCGACCTCTCAATAACTCAGTGACGTTGATCTCAACTTGTTCAATTTTTTTTGCATCATTGTCTCGCATGCACTTTATCATTTCAATATCATTTTGAAGGACACCGATTGTGCATTCAAGTTTATCTGTTTTCTTCATCAAGTTCACAGAGGTAACATCTTCATGTGGCCCAGTAGATGAAGACACCTTGCCATATGGCCTAGTAGATGAAGACACTTTGCCATATGGCCCAGTAGATGCAGACACCTTGTCCTGCCATATGAAATAGTCACATTTGACTTCATCATCCTGCAAAATAAGAAATTCCAATTATTATATACAGACACATTATCCCTTGAAAGTAAATGGAAAGTATAACCAAAAAATTAGTCATATCGCCAATAAGGACAACCGTAGAACAATCTCCCTGGTTAGCATCTGCTTCTCAAGTCACCAATTTTGCAGAACGCCACATTTGCATAACAATGTACGCCATGAAATGTCCTGCATTCATTTACCTTGCTAGAAGAATCGGAAATCGGAGAAGTACCCTTCATATTTTGCTTCGAGTTCGCTTTCGTAGATTGCAGCACTATGAAAAGAATTGTGCATAATTGAGTATTAAATGGTCTGTCTATATCTCAAAATTAACTCACCAAAATTAGCTCTGTTAAGTAATTGATGTCTAGGTAAATTCACCCCAATTTGTTAGAAATTAGCTCAAATTCACAAAAATGTAACCAAATTTCTGGAAAAACAATTATGTTGCCTCGGAAAGCCCCTGGAAGAAAAGCTAAAACAAAAGAGCAGAGTAACTCACCAAAATTAGCTCTCATAAGGCAATGATGCTCTGTTAATTCACACAAATATGTTAGAAATTAGTTCAAATTCAAAAAAATGTAACAACATTGTGGAAAAACAAAAGAGGTACAACGGAAAGCCCCTAAGAAAAGCTAAAACAAAAGAGCAGAGTAACTCACCAAAATTAGCTCATAAGGCATTGATGCCTGTTAATTCACACAAATATGTTAGAAATTAGTTCAAATTCAAAAAAATGAAACAACATTCTGGAAAAACAAAAGAGGTACTTTGCAAAGCCCCTAGAAGAAAAGCTAAAACAAAAGAGCAGAGTAACTCACCAAAATTAGCTATAGTTGGTTTCTTTAATGGAGATTTTGAAGGTTGAATGGTGGGAAGATCAAAAGAGGGAAACACATCAATGAAAGGGGCCGGGGTGTACTTTGGTTGGTTAGAGGGGTTAGTTGTGGGTGAAGAATTCAAATCAAATCAAATAGGGAATTTGAAAATTTCTAAATTTTGGGCGATTCTTATGGAAAGCAGGCCCCAAAAATTTTGGTTGCAACAATTGAGAAGGAGCAGCTGGCAGGGGAATTGATGATGATGGAGGAGAGAGTAGGGTTCGATCACAAAATTAAAAAAAAATCAAAATAATAATACAATAATTATTCTAGTTACATCATTTGATTGATTATATTTATTTATTTATTCTAGTTACATCATTTGATTATAAAAAAAATAGTTAATACATACATCTTCTTACTACTAAATAAAAATTAATAATAAAAAATAAAACAAAATTAAACGGACTTCCGATTCCATTAGAACTACTTATCGTGTGACATATACTCACGTAAGACACCCTAAACGGACTGATTGAGTGACATACTCACGTAAGACACCTTAAACGGACTGATTGAGTGACATACTCACGTAACACACCCTAAACGGACTAATTGAGTGACATACTCACATTAGACACCCTAAACGGACTTATTGAGTGACATACTCACGTAAGACACCCTAAATGGACTTATGGTGTGACATACTCACGTAAGACACCCTAAACGGACTTATTATGTGACATACTCACGTAAGGGCACTTGTACCAGATGGTCTAATTTACACCACCAAAATAATATAAAATAATACATATTTCTATTATACAACATCTCAATTCAAAACACTCCACACCAGCATTTCTATCCATTTATCTATAACATTAAAATATTTATTTTAGATATAAAACACCTAAAAGTTAACATCTACTACAAGTGCCCTTAGGTGTTTATATCTAAAATAGAAATAGAAAACAAAAAATCTGGTACAAATATGATCTATAATGAGATGGGTTATACCAAAAATATTTAGGTATGGTGAATAGTGTTGTTCTATATATATAACAACACTATTCACCATACGTAAATATTTTTAGTGTATAGCCCATCTCATCAGAAGTCATATTTTGACCGCTTTTTTGTTTTCTATTTCTATTTTAGATATAGGACACCTAATAGAAACACTCGCTACAAGTGCCCTAAGACACCATAACCGGACTTCGATTCAATTAGACTACTTATTGTGTGACATACTCACATAAGACACCCTAAACGGATCGATTGAGTGACATACTCACGTAAGACACCCTAAACGGATGATTGAGTGACATACTCACGTAACACACCCTAAACGGACTAATTGAGTGACATACTCACATTAGACACCCTAAACGGACTTATTGAGTGACATACTCACGTAAGACACCCTAAATGGACTTATGGTGTAACATACTCACGTAAGACACCCTAAACGGACTTATTATGTGACATACTCACGTAAGACACCATAACCGGACTTCTGATTCAATTAGGACTACTTATTGTGTGACATACTCACATAAGACACCCTAAACGGATCGATTGAGTGACATACTCACGTAAGACACCCTAAACGGATCGATTGAGTGACATACTCACGTAACACACCCTAAACGGACTAATTGAGTGACATACTCACATTAGACACCCTAAACGGAATTATTGAGTGACATACTCACGTAAGACACCCTAAATGGACTTATGGTGTGACATACTCACGTAAGACACCCTAAACGGACTTATTATGTGACATACTCACGTAAGACACCATAACCGGACTTCTGATTCAATTAGGACTACTTATTGTGTGACATACTCACATAAGACACCCTAAACGGACTTATTGAGTGACATACTCACGTAAGACACCCTAAACGGATCGATTGAGTGACATACTCACGTAACACACCCTAAACGGACTAATTGAGTGACATACTCACGTAAGACACCCTAAACGGACTTATTATGTGACATACTCACGTAAGACACCATAATGGACTTCGATTCAATTAGGACTAATTGAGTGACATACTCACATTAGACACCCTAAATGGACTTATTGAGTGACATACTCACGTAAGACACCCTAAACGGATTGATTGAGTGACATACTCACGTAACACACCCTAAACGGACTAATTGAGTGACATACTCACATTAGACACCCTAAACGGACTTATTGAGTGACATACTCACGTAAGACACCCTAAACGGACTTACGGTGTGACATACTCACGTAAGACACCCTAAACGGACTTATTATGTGACATACTCACGTAAGACACCATAACCGGACTTCTGATTCAATTAGGACTACTTATTGTGTGACATACTCACATAAGACACCCTAAACGGACTTATTGAGTGACATACTCACGTAAGACACCCTAAACGGATGATTGAGTGACATACTCACGTAACACACCCTAAACGGACTAATTGAGTGACATACTCACGTAAGACACCCTAAACGGACTTATTATGTGACATACTCACGTAAGACACCATAACCGGACTTCTCGATTCAATTAGGACTAATTGAGTGACATACTCACATTAGACACCCTAAATGGACTTATTGAGTGACATACTCACGTAAGACACCCTAAACGGACTGATTGAGTGACATACTCACGTAAGACACCATAACCGGACTTCTGATTCAATTAGGACTAATTGAGTGACATACTCACATTAGACACCCTAAATGGACTCGATTGAGTGACATACTCACGTAAGACACCCTAAACGGACTGATTGAGTGACATACTCACGTAACACACCCTAAACGGACTTATTGAGTGACATACTCACATTAGACACCCTAAACGGACTTATTGAGTGACATACTCACGTAAGACACCCTAAACGGACTTATTATGTGACATACTCACGTAAGACACCCTAAACGGACTGATTGAGTGACATACTCACGTAACACACCCTAAACGGACATATTGAGTGACATACTCACGTAACACACCCTAAACGGACATATTGAGTGACATACAAATGTAAGACACCATAAACGGACTTATTGTTTGACATACTCACGTAAGACACCATAACCGGACTTCTGATTCAATTATGACTACTTATGGTGTGACATACTCACATAAGACACCCTGAAGGGACTTATTGAGTGACATACTCACGTAAGACACCCTAAACGGACTAATTGTATGTCATAAATCTAAAAAGATCAAATATCAATAGTGAAAATCACCGTTATGGCAATTGTCGTGACACATCGGTTGTCCTCTATCATTACTCGCCTCGTAAAACGGTACTACTATCTACTCGCTTAAAACAAAATGAAATGAATGGAAATGAAGGGGAATGGACGGTCCCCGGTCAACAAATGGCCTCGCCACCGATTGTCATGTTTTGTCCTCTTTCTACTTTTTTTCACGCCTTCTATGCATGCGATGGGACGGTATATTCTCTCTTTTATTTCCTTCTTGTTTATCACGCAGAGTAGTTGTTTTATTTTTTAATGCAATCCTCTTTTGTTGTTTTTTTTTCTTCCTTATATTCTTTATTATTATAATTTATAAAGTATGAAAATCCTATAATTACATTATTTCTCCCCGTTAATTAATATAATCTTTTTCTTTCTTTTATAATGTATACTAATTAATTTTTCATTCAACTCACATAAGAAATACAAATCATTTTATTTTCTTATAAAGTCGCTTTCATTTCAAGTCTCGTTAAAATAACAACATACGATTCAAAGTTACACAAGCTTTAACTTGTGTAACATATACAAAACCGTAAAATTAAAATTAAAATTAAAATGTGGCGGATGTGGCGGATGTGCAATCCTTTTCCCCGTCGTCTCGTTGCAAACCTCGACAACTTGATTGATCTTCCTTTTCCCATCTCTCGTGTTATCATGTCTTGCTTTTGCTCCTCCAGGTTGGTGCATACACAGGCTTTAACTTGTGTAACATATACAATACCGTAACCAACCCCAAAGAAAAAGCAAAACAAACCAAATTGGACTAGAGGACATTAGAACCAAAAGCAAACTCATGGCAATTTCAAAGAATGTAAATATTTTGAGATAAATATATTATACAATAAACATGAACATAAAAATAAAAGCATTAGTTTCAGGACATGAAAATAAATTATACAAATAAAAATTAAAATTAAACCCAAAGTTTCGCAAACAAACAAGAAAATTAAAATTAAACAAACAGACATAACAACAACAAAGTTTTTCGTAAATCACAGATAATGTGGCAGATGTGCAATCCTTTTCCCCGTCGCCTCATTGCAAACCTGGACAACTTGATTGATCTTCCTCTTGTAGGTCTCAGATCGTCTCTTTCAGATTTGCCACCTCACGCCTCTTGATTCAACCTCCTCAACCACCTTCACGCTGATGTTCTCGGTTTCATGAAGAAGTTCCCATCTCGTGCCATCATGTCTTGCTTTTGCTCCTCCAGCTTGGTGCATAAATTCCTTCCTTAACCGCTTCATCTCTTCCTCCGTTCTTGCTTGAATATGATTCAATTTGTTGCCTTTCTTCCTCCAAAGATTTTCATGAATTCGCTTTCTTTCCGCTGCCATTTTTTTTTCTTTGATGTGCTTCCCGATTTAGAGATATACGGTATTTATCTTAGCATCATCCTGCAATATATATAGCCTAGGTTAACCCTAGGTTAATTGTAGTTGAAACAATTAAATGGATGCTGCATTTCACTTTTCAAAATCGACTTTGTAGTTGAAACAATTCCAACGCTTCGTAAACCTTCATGACTTTGGTAGTTGAAACGAATCAAAGCCTTGTATTCACATTTTCTAAATCAAATTCCACATTTTATTTAAAACCAAAACAAATTCATTTTGAGAACCTTTCCTATAATAATTAATCCTTCAATAATATCACAACGTACTCAATCAACTACCTTATTATATCGTGAGTATTTTAATGTTAAACCATAGTATTAATTAAGGAGTATGGTTTAATTTTATTCTATCGTGATTAATCTTTATTTATCTTCAAATATCTATCAAAATAAATTTTCTACCCAACTTTAACTTTGTGTCCAGTTATATGGTTTTGTTTTAAACTTGATTATAGGGTTTAAACTTGATAATCAGCTCCAAAATGAACATAAGTAAGAAATGAAGTACAATTACATGCACAACCAAAATGTAAATGTTGATGATACTAACCTTTGGCTATTATTCCATCATCCCGCTTTTATTTGAATAACACACATTAGCATTTATGCCGTAATTCTTTAAGGCAAGGATATCTTCAACAAGCGATCACGTCATCATTCCTAGATCCACCGTTAATAGCCATTACAAAGAGAGACAGAGTCGATTCCACAACAACCTGGGAGACACCATAGTCCTTAGCAATCCACAAAGCTTCTTTGATAGCCAGCAATTCTCCTTGAAGGATGGAGTTTCTTCCCATAAATCCCACTTAATCCTCTATACAATATTCCATTACCGTCATGAAGACCCCACCAATGGCCACCATGCCTCTACCATTCTCATCAATATCCATGCGGTGGCATAAGTGTTGACCTTAATCCAAATTTCTCACAGGAGGTTCCAAAGCAATCCAACGAGGCTCCTTCACAACAAGAATACATTAATTAGAACATCCAATAGTCATAACAACATTATACATGTGTTAAAATCAAATTTAAAGGTGATTTTTTTAATACTAAGAATGGACTTTAGGAGATGAGCCCCATCGCCGATGGTACAAGAGTCTCCAATCTGTAGTTGCATGGTTGCTCCAAGTAAAGGCAGTCCAGAGTAGCCCAAATCTATCAAGTTACAATTGTCGACATTGAAGTTGAAGTTATCAATCCTACAAAGATTATTCTCAGAGATGACAAGATGAATTCTATTTGGGCGGGCTTCAATACGATTAATATCGAGCAAATCAATTCCAAATGATACAAATACCTCCAGATCTTCCAATAGGAGGAGGATAATGTATGGAACTCAGAAACCAATCTTAGCAATGACTTTAAAGGCTTTTTTCGCACTGGACGGTTTCAAGAAGGATCGCCACATCAAAGTTTCGTTTCAAAAGAAGCTCTTTGATGTGCCTCCTAAATTCTTTGGAGCCCAAGACTCTGCAATTCCAAATGATGATCTTAATGATACCCAGTGTGATGAGAGGGGATGTTCTCAAAAGACGAAAAATTACTATGAATCATTGCTTCCAGAATTCCAACTTGGGATCCTTCGGTCCCATCGATGATAGACTCACATTCCACATCCGAATCATCTCCTTCCGCCTATGGCTATTGTGCGCAAGTCCTTCGCTCAGGCACATATTCAACCATCAAACAAGACTCCACCTCCCCAAGTAGATGTATATTTGAGTTTAGTTTGGTCTTGTGCCATAAAATTCTCGCCATTCTCTTCAATAGAGGCTTGGTATTGTTGCTTTGTTAGGTTTACAAGTGACTTGTCTCCACTCTTTAGATTGAAAAATAAAAGGAATGGAAAATGATTTTGACACACAATTTCGTGTCATTATCCCCGAAATAAGTGATTGTGTGGTCCAGAAATTTTGTGTTATTTTGTTTTTTTTTAAGTGTTAAAATGTGTGGTTATAAAGTGTTGTGTGGATGAATTATGTGTACCAATTCGTGCCTAAATCACTATCCGGAATGGAATTTAAGCTATGATCTGGAAAAGCAATGACCTAGAAAATCCAAAAGATTCTCGGGTCATTTTACGAGTTACTTTAAGCAATGTCTCGTGACATTGTACCATTATTGGTGCATCAATATTATTTTATTAATTGTACTTTTCATTTTGCACTCCCTCTCTTTATTGTACTTTTTATTAATTGCGTAAACATATACGGAGTATAAAGTTCTTCTTCTTTATTCATCCAAATCCCATCCCTTCTTATTCTACTATTTTATTAATTGCAAACCTTAATACCCTAATTTATTTGCATGCATGCAATAAATCGATGTATAAGAAACTACATCCATACGCTTCAAAAAACAAAAGAAACTACGCCCATGATATCATTCAAACAAATAATAAAACACTTAAAAAGATAATATTCTAAATGATTTCATAAGAAAAAGTTATTACATAATATCAAAACAGATCGATAATATTATAAATAATTTCAAGTTCATAAATATTTTACAACATAATATTATTAAAGAAAATACAAATATGTAGATAAAGTGGGGTTTGAATGGGATGAGATTTGATCACATGCCGTGATCCGAGAACTCTATAACATGCTCTCTTATTGGGAGAGTTTGTGGTCGAACCTCAACTCCACTTGGGGCCAAAGAAACATTATTGTTCCTCGCCATGGCATCATGCGATAGTGCACTTAATGCAGATGCACATCGCGACCGCAATTTTGTAAGCATCATTGCACAAATCGATCGATCGTTGATTTTCTTTTTTGACTGCTTTTGATGTTGTCATTGATATACGCCACTTCAAGATACATGGAATCCGACTCTCGTGTCATCCATATTTTCGCTTGATCAATTTCATAATGGCATTCATGTCTTTCGCGCCCAATTTTCTTTCCAATTCTTCAACCTGGTTTCTTAAATCTGCGATCTCCTTAGTATGCTTATCCATTTTCTTCTTCGCTTTCTGCTTTTATTTGTAATAAATATGAATTGTACACACCGTGGTAATACAACTATTTATAGGCCCATTTTATCTTTTTTAAAGGTGGTGGCGTCTCTTCGATTTTTAATTCTACCATGACACCCTTCAGATTGATATCTCAGATGAGACCCTTCAGATTGATATATGTATCTCTTCGATTTACACTACCATGAGACCCTTCACATTAGTAATCAGATCTCTTCGATTTACACTACCAGAGACTCCTTCACATTCGTATCTCTTCGATATACTACTATTTATAGGTCCATTTTATCATTTTTAATAGTTTAATTCCAGTTCTTACCCGCAACAATCTCAAACATGTCTCATTGACCAAACAATCTTGAACTTGTGTAACGTTAAATCAAACTTGTGTCAAAACAATCTTGAAACTGTGTAAAGTTAAAATTAAGAAATGAATCCATTATGTTAAGCAATTTAATGACAAATTATCAAATATTATAACAAATCATCATTTATAATGTTAAGCAATTTAATGAATCAAACCATAGCATGGATTATGGAATTGTATAATGTTAATCAATTACAATTACAATTAACGTTAACTATGTTGATTTGTATAATTCTTTAAGAATCAATAAATTAACTTCTTCATTTCAATGGGTCAAATTTTCTAACAAATAATGTTAACCAACTAATGAATCAAACCCTAGTTCTCAAACATGGAAGAAAATAACAATTACAAATACAATATACATAATAATAAGAATGAAACCAAATTTCTCCTCCAAAAGATTCTTCTTCAAAATAACAATTACCAATACAAACCCTAGTTCACATCATAAGAGAGAATTACAATTACAACTACAATACATAATAATAATTACACATTTTTCAAACACCATTGTTTCCTTTCAAACACCCCGATTCAAAAGAACAATTACACATTTTACTTCTCCTTCAAACCGTTCTTCTTAAAAACGAATTAAATTGTTTATAATGACATCTTAGTTTATGGTTTTCATAACCAAAACCCTCATAGACGGTGACGGTTAACATCTATGGCTGAAATTCCCATGAAAGCAATTCCCCAACCAACTTCTTTCTCCAACTGGAATATGCTTCTTCCCAATCAATGATATATTCACTCTTCCCAACATGAACTCCACATATTTAAGAACGAACATGCCACAATCACCCTACCAAATTACAACAATTACAAGATAATAAGTTAGTCACAAAATCGAAAACCTTAATAATCTCTATATATATTGCATAAATATAAATTATCAAACATACCCATTCTCTTGAGAGTGACACTGCGCGCTCAACACCGCTTAGCTTTTTCTCGTAATACTTCTCATAGCCTTTACAAGCTTCTCGCATTAAAAGCGGTATGACAACTTGCATAGCATGACACACCTTGCAAGAATCACTTTTCTAATATGCCCTGTATATATGTCATCATACACTAAAATTATCTTAGCACTCAGATCAATTTTCAAAAGAAACCAATGATCACTCTCTATCATCGGCACATACAATGTCTTGCAACCTTCCCATGGTGTGCTACATTCCGAGTCAGTCCCGCTCACAATATGCCTAAATATTGAATTAAATTCTGATTCTCTTGAGCGTTTCATGTTTAGTGTGTGGAAGTTTTTGACATATGTTGCAAATTGAGTATCAAGGACACGGGCATCTTGGTCAAACAGATTCGGGTACTTTAAGCATCGCCGGCGAACTTCACACAATGAACTATCCAACACCTGAATATAAATGATACTACTTAACAATAGCATACATTTCAATATAAACTGTTGTGTTTTTGTAAAATCTAAAGCATATACTACTTACGTTGCTTGGCAAGCGCCCGCGGTTCGCAATTCCTTTCAAAATCCCCACTTCGATATCAGCGTCAACCAACTTTACACGTTCACTGTGTAAATCAAAAGGAAGAAAAATCAAATTAATCATCAAAATAGGGTTTAAACGCCCCTTATTTTAAGTGTATGACATTGATACCTGTCTTCACATGAAGCCAAAAACTTGTCAACACGCTTCATCAGCACGGTATCCATTTTTCGGAACGGATCATACTCATCAACCCTCTTCACTTTCCTCTTTTTCGCTAGTTTTATAGAGGAGGTCACAAGCTCTTCTTTTCTTCGGCGCCGTGTAGATCAAACGCATTCGACTTCATAAAACATTCAATGACGTAATTACTTTGGGTTACACATATATGCCTATTGACATAAACTCAAATTAATTATTTTTGTAAAACTACTTTTACACCTTTTTCCCGCCTCTTCTTCCAAATCATCCCGATCGTCTTCGTCTTCGATTTCCAAAACATCCTTTTACTCACCTCGCCTCTCTTTCGCCTAAGGCATTACCTAGTCATAATTTCAAAAACAAAATTTTATGAATAAATTAGTTCTATCACAAAACAAACAAATATAGGACAAATTTACCATTATACCTTCGCCGTTTGGGTTTCCTCAACACGCTTACACTGAGACTGCAGCAGCAGTTCCTCCACGACGCTCACATCTTCATCACCTTTCCCCTCGCTTATAATAGCTGGTTCTTCTTCCTCTCTTATCTCAACTTGCTCCTCCTCCATGCCTCCTTCCATACCCTCGTTTATGATTTCATCAGCTTCCTCCTCCATCTCTTCAACTACGGGATTTCTAATCATAATTTCAAGAAACTAAATGTTATAAACTAATTCTCTCACCAATCTCACCAAAACACATATAGGACAAATTTAACATTATAAACTAATTCTCTCACCAATCTCACCAAAACACATAAAAGACATATTAATTACCTTCTCCGCTTGGGTTTCCCTCACCTTCCTCCCTTATATCGCCTTGTTCCTCCTCTATGCCACCATTTACATCATAATTTCAAGAAATAAAATGTTATGAACTAATTCTCTCATCAAAATACATAATGAACAAATCAAAAGGACAAGATTCACATTATACCTTCACCGTTTCGGGTTTCTCGACCGTTTCCTCAACCGGGCATTAGGTTCATCCCCTACCTCCTTCTCTTCAACTACGGCCGTTTCTCAACCGGGCATTAGGTTCATCCCCTACCTCCTTCTCTTCAACTACGGCATTTCCTAATCATAATTTCAATAAATAAAATGTTATAAACTAGTTCTCTCCTTTATAAACAACATAAAGGACAAATTTAACTTCATACCTTTGCCGCTTCGGGATGCCTCCACGCTTTCATCTTCCACTTCATTCAACTCTTCATTACCTTCCATTTCACTTGCATGTATAGCATCATTTTTGCATTTTTCACATGCACAACAAAGACGAACCTCCATCAATTTAACTTTCTTACTGGAGCGTATCCACTAAAGCGCACATTCTTTTGTTCTCTCAAAGAACTTTTACCAACTCTTCGCACATTCTTTTGTTCTCTTCACTCATAGCAATTTTTACCAATTCTTTTAACTTTTCATAATCAACGTTACCCGTTGATTGCTCAGGTGCATTGTCAGTTTCATCATCTTCAACTTCATCTTCCGGGCATCAAAAATAAGCCTTTTCCTTTTCAACCGGATGGAACCAACTTTCGAACCGCCTCCACTGCATTATATACTACTCATAAATAATGTGGAGGTTGCATGTACATACCAAACTT